>CACRXK020001683.1:0-51018 GCA_902702795.2 Paramuricea clavata
ATATTTTTCAAGCTCGCCCGGTGTGGATATGCACTCAGTGTAACATCGCAAACATATTATTCACCTGAGTACACAACACCAACACAGAAAAAATTCGTATTACTAGAACACATCGGTATTGAAGGCACTAGATACTGTTCCGAAATATCACTTACTCGAACCGTCCTGACCGCGTAGCTCAGTTGGAAGAGCATTGGGCTATTATTCCAAAGGTTGTAGGTTCGAATCCCACCGTGGCCGGGCATATTTTTCAAGCTCGCCCGGTGTGGATATGCACTCAGTGTAACATCGCAAACATATTATTCACCTGAGTACACAACACCAACACAGAAAAAATTCGTATTACTAGAACACATCGGTATTGAAGAAACTAGATACTGTTCCGAAATATCACTTACTCGAACCGTCCTGACCGCGTAGCTCAGTTGGAAGAGCATTGGGCTAGTATTCCAAAGGTCGTAGGTTCGAATCCCACCGTGGCCGGGCATATTTTTCAAGCTCGCCTGGTGTGGATATGCACTCAGAGTAACATCGCAAACATATTATTCACCTGAGTACGCAACACCAACACAGAAAAAATTCAATAAATATTGTTCAAATGCCCCCACCATTTTGCAATAAATTGCAATAAATACTATATTAATAAAAGTCATTCGGTTCAAATTGTTCCAACTCGGAGCCAAAATGCTAATCAAAATCCCCAGGGTGGGGATGCAGTTGATGATCAAATACCCCACATATGCCCGACCCCCCCCCCCCTGGGGGGTAAACATTGATAGGTGCATAATTAAGTCCCCTTTCTGTAACCCGAGTATCAGGCTCTATTTTACAAATAATAGCCTCACACAAACCTTAATCCGATCGCTTTCCACCCACAGCAAAGTTTATATTTAGTGTCCAATCAAAATGTTGCAGGAGAAATTTAAATTTCACAACAACAACAACAATCTAATTATAGTTGTGATCACTATATATAAACATGGCCGCCCAGAGGGGGGGGGCAAAGGGGGCAAATTGCCCCCGGCCCCGAGTTGCTGGGGGCCCCTGAAAATTTTTTGTAGGGCCCCAGCCTTTTTTGTGTATTAAATATTTCTGCGCAAAGGACAAGATATCTGTTTTCTTGGGCTCAGTACCGAATTTTGGCATAAAAAGAGATAAAGTCCCTCGAAAGCATTTGCAACGTACTCGTCGGGCAAAATTTTGTACTCCGGAAAAAATTTTTTACCCCTAAAATGGTACGCTGACCGAAGATTTTTTGGGAGGGGGGGGAGGTTGTTATCCGGAAAAAAATTTTCCGGGAAAATTTTTTTTGATAGGGGCCCCTAAAAAAAATTTGCCCCGGGCCCCCGCCAACCTCTGGGCGGCCCTGTATATCAAATATATCGACAACAATAGTATAATTGAATTAGCACCAACCAATCAAATGACAGATTAAAAAATCTTTTGTCTCATAGACCAATCAGATTTACCACCGATATATGGTTGTACGGCATGGACTTTTGTTAACTAAAGGTTTGTATCAGGCCTATTTATTTATTTATAGGCCTGATCACAGGTTACCTTTTCTGAAGAAGGAAATTTAGTGTCCTAGGTAGCTTACAAACTTTTGTTGAAAACATGTTTAATTTCCCCTCCCTATGGGTAATGGGGCTAAAATGTTGGTGATTCTTAGACCTTTCCCCCAGGGCTCATCCTGTAAAGACCTTCCATTTTTCAGAATGGGCATTTCTAAGTGAAATATCGGCAGTTCAAAATTGAGTTTAGAGTTCTTAGAAAAATGTCAAATTGGCATGCCCAGAAAGAAACCAATTTTTACTCTTTTAATAGAACTGTAAAGAAAATATCAAAAGACAAGTCACATTGGTTTTTGTCAATTCCTACACAAATAACATTGATATGAAAAAAAATTAAACGCCATATGAGCTCATGCTAATAATGACAGCCGAAGGAGTGAGGAATTGTGTTACAACACAAAATGGCATTCTACAACCTGCTGCTGTTTCATATTTTATTAATAAATAAATAAATAATAAAGGAATTATTGAATTTGGTTTTTGCATGCATAGACGTATGGGGCAGGGGCAGCTGCCCCCCAGATTGTTGGGGTTATTATAAAAATAAATAGGAAAATTTGTTTTGTTGTCACCTGCCCTCTCGATCCCCCCCCCCCCCGTCAACAAAGTTAAAGTGTTATCAACCTCAGCTTTTGGCTTTGTTGATAACACAGTCAATTTGGATGCAATTGGTTTACAAATTTACTTCAGAAAATGCCAGAAATGCAGTTCTGGAGCTTTAAAAATATAGCAATTTTCTGGTGGACGACACCAGCTCCCTGTTTGTTCTAGAACTCAGTAATTATAAAAATAATCACTCAGAAAAAGGTGTATTATAACTATTACACTTCAGTGTATTCTAAACATTAAAATTTTAGGTACTAAAATTCCTTTGACCTTTGAAGTGCACCCTGAAGTCCTTATTTATAATTCTAGAATTCATAATTGAGCTTGTGTATAGTTGTGTCTTTAATGTGTAGATGTGAAAAATACATTGCAAGGTGCAACCCTCGGTGATGCTATTTAACACCTTTATGATAAATATAGGAAAATTATTGGAAATTTGCTAAAATTATGCTAATTTTTAGTTTGTTTCAACAACTGTTTTGTTGGAAAAAACTAGAAGATTTTATACTAGCCAGGTTTTTTCCTCACAACCAGAAAAAGTTAATTCACATCAATGGAAGAATTTACAACCTTGTTAAATAAATGAAAGCTTACCAAAAGATAGCTAGGTTTTGAAAATGCTCTTGAGCCCTGTGAACTTAATAAGCATTGGGAGATTACACAGTTACACTAGCACCTATACAGAAGGACATGGCAAGTATATGCCTGTCGAAGAGGCAATTGGGCAAGCTAGGATATATTTCGCCACAAATATTAAGTTTACCAAGATGCTCCGATGGGCCTTCAAATATATTGGTGGCCAATGCAGAACCTTCTAATTGGCAAAATAATAAGCACCATGTATGTCTGCATTATACATTTTGCACTATCCCTGGGGAAGTAAGATCTACTTCCTACAGTATTATAGGATTGATAGACTTCCTTCGAGTCGACTTGTCTGGAATTGTACAAGGTTAATTTAATAACATGGCTCACTGTATCAGTTTTATCAAAGACAAAGAGAACTTAATTAATTCATAATATGAACCAGACTTCATAGTATGGAGTGGGTATTGGGCCCTGCTGGACAGCCATGCTGCCCCATACAAGTAGCCCAATCACAGAATATTGATATAAAGATAATTTATTCAGTACAGTAGTATTACTGAGTTACAAGCAATTTTTATTAATTTCATGATTTAATGCATATACTGTATATACCTTGACATATAATTATGCAGAATCTGAATTTTGTACAAAACATTTCGGCACTATACCCCACACAACATTAAGGGAAGGGCCACTAGCTCAGTGAAAAACAATAAGGGGAGCAGGGGGGAATGGAGGGGGTCATACAATGTTCACTTTGGCCATGGCCCATAAGATTGGGTGTCTTTGCTTTTGTTTAAGTCTTTTTTTGGGCATTGTTAGCCCTGTTTTAATGAAGGAGTGTAAGCACAATTCTGCTGACTCATCTTATTTAAAACATTAATTAATATTTCTTTTCCAAAAATGTTGGCGAGCCGGGGTAGGAGGGGTTACGAAAAAATTTTTACAGCCATTTTCTCCCTTTCCTTTCTCATTAACCAACTGTCATTCGGTAATCTTTCCTTTATTTTTTTCGTAAATTTTCCAAATTGTTGCTATAAATATTTAGCTTTTATAGTCCGCTTGGCTCTGAAAACCATATGCATTTTTGGGTATAATCTTTGTAACTTTCAGGAAACATGCATTTGGTATTAAGAAACACTAAACAACCTGATACCAATTTTTCCCTTTAGGATCACGCCTGTCAGGGCTATTTTTAGATTTTCTTCTATTTGGCGGCCATCTTGGATTTCAAGATGGCCGCCATTCCTCAAATGTAGTCAAGAAAGCAATAGAAAATGGACAGATTTCACACATAAAAAGTTTATTTATATTACATAATTCATACAAAGGCAACCACTCAAAACAATTGTTCTCTCTTTCTTTCAACTGTCATTATTTACCTATTTAACAAGAGAATGAAGCTTGATAGTAACTACAGTTCACTACAGTACCCGTAATTGTTATTGAAAATAGTAGTACCACACTGTATTATAAGTGCAGTTATTCACACGTCTTATTAATTATAACAACTCAACATTATTTAATCAGGGCCTTTTTAACTTTTAATTAAAGGGTGACGGGTCCTCGTAGATTGGAGAATAATATATCAAAACTTAGCTGAGAATGCGGTCTCACCTCTTCAATCTCTTTGTGTTTGTGCCCTTGCTATGTGGTTTTAATCTTTGTTTGCAAATGTTTAAATTTCAAAAATTGTATTCCCCGGCCACCACAATGAAAATTTAAAAAGGCAATGAAATAAATTAACTACATTGATCATCTGTTGTATCTAAGATATCGCTGTTTATGTTTTGGCAAATATCTATGGCTGCTTCACATCTGCACAGCTCTGTGCAAACAAGACTGTTTAATTTGCACGAACATCTCCCGGAAGTGCACTTATTTACTGCACTCGGATTACTGGCACCATAGGTACATCTCACCAATTCGACAACCGCTGTTGGGACTGGAGGAATCTTGGATAACTGGGGAACAAGATGGTCATCTTCTTTTATCCAGCCGAACATAAGTGGGTCTATTGTCGTTGGACAGGCAATAAGATCTTGTTCCCATACCACACACTGACAATGCGCTCGCAAAATGTGCTCTTTCCACGCTCCATAGGTTGGTGGTAGTAGCTCAATACCTTTGTCAATTCTCTGTTGCTTGAACAAGGTCCATCGAAGACTGTGTGGGTTTGTGGCTTCAATACCTTTCTTACGAAAAAGACCACATAGAAATGATATGCAGCCTTCGATTATGTCTTCAGATGGCCCACTAACCCCACTTTCAATTCCAAGAGAGGAAATGGCCGAAACAATACTGGGTCTTTCCTTCAAAAATGCTTCCAAACATGCTTTCTTTGATTTTCCCCGAATGTAGCCTGTCGTATCACAGCCAGTTAAGGCATGCCATTTGCATAACGCCTTTGCTTTCTGTTCTCCAAGTGAATCATAAATCGGCTTCAATAACACTAGACAGCGTCGATCACCTGTGCCCATCAACAGTGCTGCTTGTTCACCAAGAAGAGGAACGCGTCTCAAAGCAAGAAGCAATACATCTGTGTCTTGACTGTATATATGAACAATGGACCCCGCTTTTGCTGCTTCCACTACATGTAAGATCATCAACGTATCTGCTTCTTCTTGAGTGCTAACACCAGGAGTGATATTGCCAGCTCTGTTTGACATAACCCCCTGATGTGTTGATGTAATGACGTGTACTTCAGCGTGATCTATTAACTTCCTCGCTAAAAAGAGTGTAAGATTTGCTTTCGTAGTAGTGCTTCCAAGAAATGATTTAACATTTTTTATTTTAGTAGCGTCTTCCACGACATATCCTTTTACAGGTGCTTTACTTCCCCTGCGTCGATCTTGTGTCGCTGCTTTAAGTGAAACCTCGGCGACGTAGTTGTCAAATATAACCCAAGTAATATCGTAGTTGTGACCTTTGGCATCTATGAGTGTTACATATGCAGCTGCTAATTCCTTACAATTCTTTAAAGGCTTTACTGCCATTATCTCCTGAACAACTGCCATACCGTCGACAACGAGACACGTACTGGTTGTGTTCTGGTTGTTCTCTTGTGAAGGAGATTCAGTTTCGCTGTTCGTTGAAGCTTGTGCTGGGAGATCCTCCAGAACTGCAATAATGCTACTCTTATTTAAGGTTGGGTGAACAGATCCATCAAGCTTCATCAACGTGTGGTTTGTAGTCGCAAACTCGTAGTTTCCAATGACTTCTTCCATGTCAACCTTGCGGGATGATCGTGCAATGATGAGCAGTCTGGACATAAGACCCGTGGTTGCGCGAAGAGTGATGACTTCTGATTTGGCTTGAAGTTTAATCTCTTTGCCTGAGGAATTCCATGATAGAGACTTGGACTTTGTCATTTTGTCCCATAGATTGGTTTCTCCGCTTACTCTTTCTTCAACAAATTTCTTCATCACAGATGACCCACAAGCTTCCATGCTTAAAATGCTTTCCTCGATAAGTTTCGGAATAATCTCCTTTGTCATGAGTTTGAACAAGTTTGTTTCTTCTGAAGTGAAAATGTTACACGGTGAAAGCACACAAGACAGATTTGCGATATCCTGTTCTTGGCGTACCACTGTAGTGTGATTCAGGCGGTGATGTTCAGTGTCGTTTTGCTTTGGCATCCCAACCATTGTCTCAGTCTCTTCAACAATGCGTGAAAGTTCAGGAGCGCACATACAGAACTTCAGGAGTGTGGCCGGATTCTGCATAATGCCACTTATGGTGCCCTGGCCTTTCAGATTTTTGTTGACGAGTTCCTGTGCATGATCTAGCCCAAGGCGGGTGAACAGAAGAAACCAATCTCCTTGGTGCGTAGCGCGTTGGAATTGAAGCAAAACAATGACTTGGCGCATGTACATCCGTGCCCATTGAAACATGGGATGTGCCTCATGTCTGGCGTCAAACTCAGCTAGTTGCTTGTCGATGTTGATAGATTCGAGTGTGGCAATCAGTGAAAAGTGAGCTGCACGAACGCCCTGCTTCAACACACATGCTTTGGAAACTTGCTCAATACAGGCTTCTAGGCTTGTTCGTACAGCAGGTCGCTCTGAAAAGAATGCTTCAATCCAAAGGTCGAACAGCACTTGGAGTGTGACTTTGTGAGCCTCCAATGCCCTTCTGTAGTGATTCCCATTGATAATCTGGTCCACGGTGACAGCACTGTACACTTCTGCTTCTACCCATGCCTCGTCGATACCGCTGCCTTCGATTGTTTTGCCAAGGCACCTTAGAGCGCAAACTGCTGTATGGAATGCTCCTGGATACACTACCCACTTATCTTTGTATTTGGAATCAAGATACTCCAACTTCAACACCCGCTTGTAGAGATCCATGTCAAATGTGACTATCAGCTTTCCATCATTCTTTGATACTAATCGGTTGACCATACACAGTTGATTTAGCGTGGTGACTAAGGTGGACCATTCATGAGCCGGGGCATTAATGATAGGCAGAGCATATGCTTTGTCAAGGATGATAGGTGATTCCTGTCCAGATTCTGGTGTATTTACAAGAGAGTTGTATGCTGACCACACTGGAACTCGTTGATCAAAAACTTGGGTGTCAATGGATTGGGATGATCGATTAAAGTATCTTGATATTATCCATGCAATGTCATTGACCAGAGTGTTGTCGAAGTGGTCAGCATGAAATCCCACTTTGTAAGAACTGTAACAAGGGCTAGTGCGTGGTTTAGGACTGCCTGCTATATTGCATTCATCGATCTTGATGCAGGTGCTGGGAATATCGCTAAGTGTGCCAGCAGAAACCTTCCAAAGATCAAGTTGTTCCACTGCACTCTTACCATTACAATTTGGCTGGAAAACACTGGATGCCATTGCATGGAAGCTATTCTTTCCATCATGAGTGTCTGCTTGCTTGTCAACATTATCTGCGGCAGCCCGTATTGCTCAACCTGTTACGATACCCGGTGGCAAGAAAACACCATTTATTTTGATGTTCTCCTGCACCGCATTAGCTATCTGACTGCAGACATGAGTAACTCTGCTGTATGATACACCTGCACCACATTTACTTAATAAATTTATTGCTTTTTGGCTCCGAAGGTTGTGGTACATCCAGAGCGATAGGCCAATTGCAAACGGGCTTTCGTATTGTCGACGAAACATCGATAATTCGGATTCTGACTTGGTTCATGCGTAACCTGTCATTTAGTCTTTAATTCTTGCATAATAATTTGCGAGATTATAGCACATGATTTACGTAAAACTAGATTTCTAGAATTGGTTGTAGCCACCTGAGATCCTTGCAAGATCCACCTGGTCATCATCATCAGTTCCACGGGTATACCACTCTCACTAGAACCATCAAGGTGTCCCGTAAAAGCCCATGGGCATTCTTTCCTTGCGTTAATAACCAGCCGCCTGATTACTTTGGCTGATTTAAATATTTGATGCAGCTTTTGTGGTATACTATGTCTCTGGCAAGGAAATCATCCTCGGCTAATATATCTGCTAACTGGACCTTCCATTTAGCATTGTCACTTTTATCTACAATATCTTTGATCAAATTTGCACTGTTTTTACTTTGGCAAGAATGGATTGCATCTCTAGCTGTCTCAGGATCACTTCTTTGACAAAAAAAGCAGGCATCACGATTAAAACTCTCTTTACCTGATCTGGTCAATCTACTAGAAACAGAATCTGAAGCTGAAGAAGGACGCCCTTTTCCCTTGAGGTTATTTTCGCTATTCATTTGGTACCTCTTCTTATCTCTTTCAAGCTTGTTTTTATCTGTTGTTTCACAATAGCAATTGCGATGCCATTGGGCTCCTAATTTTAGAAGTTCATTTGGTGACAGTCCTTTCAATCTTTGTGACACTCCAATATAATCAGGATTTCCAGTTTCAAATCTCTCATTAACATATCGTAGAAATGTTTCATATGTAGACACAACCATTGGTTTCGTCAGTTTTTCCTTTTTTATATGTTCTTGACATTTTATGCATAAATTATAATCGGTTGGCTTACTCTTAGCAAGTGGTTCTGCTGTTGACATCTTGAATGATGTGTACTTTGACTTGATTAACCACTGACCAGTTTGATCACTTAATCGATTATTTTCTCTCTTCGTTTTGTCATCGATAGTAGCAGATGACAGAAAATTAACGTAATAAACAATAAGATTGATGGGCATTTTACGTACTCTGTTAACATCAATGATCGTTCAACTTATTTACTCACTTGTTTCAGAAAACATGCAAATATATAGCGGCAAAAATCTAAAATTAGCCCTGACGGGCGTAATCCTAATGGGAAAAATTGGTATCAAGTTGTTTAGTGTTTCCTAATACCATATGCATGTTTCCTGAAAGTTACAAAGATTATACCCAAAAATGCATATGAAATTGAATTTGGGTGTATAAGCACATGGACTAGTGTTTACACTAGGTATTTTGAAGAAGGAACGTTCAGTGTGTCTACTGGAGCTAGCACAACCAAAAAAAGAACAGTTTTTCCCAGGCATACTCCAAACGTGTCATCTTGAAGTATGAATACCCTCTAATACTTGCGAACTGTAAAGTTTCCACTCGTATTGGGTAGACACCGCGCAAGAATAGAATATGATACAAACAGTATACATTTCTGTCAACACCTTGCACAGCGTGCTAATATCTCAAAACCAGTCCAAAGTATTATTTAAAGACGTGAATAGGATCAAATTATCCAAAATTTTAGGGTTTTAATCAAATATGGTCATTCAATAAAAAATATGTAACTTGATACAACACGAAAGGCTTGTCATCAATATATTTTCTATTACACTCCTCGCGAAGCATCCCACTATCTCGTCACGTGACACGAATAAAAAGAGAACAATAACATATTTGTCACGTGGTCTGGCTAGCCTAACCATCTCATTCTATTAACTGTGGTCAATTTTAAATCTAGTCCCAGCGACTTGTGGCAATCTGGTAAACATGACACCATGACATAACAAATGGCAAAGACTCAATTTTGTCCCTGTGACAAGTCCATAAAATAAAATCAATTTGGACAAAAATTAGTCCCTGTGACAAGGTTTTTGCATATGGCACAAATACCGACTTGTCGCTTCGTGTAACCAAACTTTAACCCATTAGCCGGCAATGCGCTCTACTTTAGTATTTACTCTGTCTAATGCCAAACAATTTTACTTGTCAGTGGTAGAGTACTTTAGTATTTTAACGCCAGATGATTTTACTTGTTAGTGGTAGAGTACCGCCAGTAAATGGGTTAACAAACCAATCTACTGGTCAATGTCTCTTATAAACCCATTAACTGTCAATGCGCCCTACTTTAGTATTTACTCTGGCTAATGCCAGACAATTTTACTCATCAGTGGTAGAGTACTGCAAGTAAATGGGTTAAATTATTGGATGGTATTAAGTTTATTATTTTGTGCATATGTCATCTACACCATCCCCAGAGGGGGAAATTGGATTCCCTGTTACAGTATAGTTTAACTGCACTCCTGCTACAGTATTTAAGGTTTTGCTGTTCAGGATGACAACGCAGTAAAACATTTACTCGCACTGTAAAATTTCAGGAAGGTTCTTTCTGTTCACCCACCAAAAAACTGGAATTGAGATAAAATTTCTGGAACTGCACAGCTCATAGAATATAAACAGGTGGTAATTATGGTACCATGAATTGTCAGGTTGTATTGTGCAAATTTTCAATCGGTGGATCTGGATGTATTAGAGTCATTCCATGACACATCAATGCAATAACACAATTATATATAGCAGATGAGAATTGCCTGATTACAGTACATGTATTAAAACATACATAACTGATAATAATAAAATAATGCATTCGCAGTAGTGTTTTCCTTGGGTATATATCTTATTAGGAGCCTTTTCAACTTAGTTGCAAATTAGTTCTAGTGTACTGTTTTTACGTGCCAAAAAGGTCTTGCTGCCAGTTTACTGTGAAACTTGCAAATTGAGTTTTACATATAAGTACATTTAAAGATCTCATAAATGGTCACTCCAAATCAACCCTACAGCATAACAATTTTGCCTGTACAGTTTTACTCAACAATGTGTGCTTATACAGGGTATCTAAAAATATGCTATGGAAATTCATGTATCGTGCATCATAAACGTGACTAAACAATTCAATTTTTACATGGGACAAAAGAACAGTTACTTAGCTTTTGAATGATACTCCTTTAAAATTGTAACAATGAGAAATGACCACATACTCATCAAATAAACATTGCCGGTCGAAATCACATTCTTCCGCCATTGGGAATTGCATGGAAAACAAAACATAAACAATTTCCAAGAGGGAATTAAAATTGAATGTTAAATTATCTAAAATAAGCTCAACTTGTCAATCTTCGTCTTAGTGAGACCATAAGAACGTCCATTATTGCATTAAACATGGTTCAATTAACCCCTGAACAGTGAACATTCATAATCAAAAGTTTTACGAAACAAGTACCTTGCAGCAGACTCGCGGTGCTTTTGGATTGATTAACTTGCATAATTATTGTATTTTCAATTCCCAACGATGGAAGAATGTGATTTCGACCGAAAACTTTTATTTGACGAGTATATGGCCATTTCTCATCTTTACGGTTTAGGAAATATATCATAGAAAAGCTAAATAACAGCTCTTTTATTAAGTTTGTGATGCACAACAGCCTGTTGAATTTCCATAGCGTTTCTTTTTTAGATACCCTGTATAATGTACAACATTGTAAATATATTTTACGTCATAATTAATTATATTGTCAAATGGTGTTCGACCCCAAATTGCCTTTTAATTATATTACCAGTACTCAATTGAAAGTGACTTCTTGGCCAATAAACACAGCTTGCTGTTTCTCACCACAGCAAGCTCACAGGTACAGCCTACAGGTATAATCTCCTAAAATTTAAAGTGGCCATGCATGGTAATTTAGCGAGATATGATGTCTGGAAAATAAATAAGAATACCATTAGGTGTCACGAAAAGTAAATCGCTCTATCCTAGGCCTCAGAATATATGATTATTAGGAATTAAAAAATAAAATATTAACTTGAACATCTTCACTGGATTTTTTTGTCAAAGGCAAGTTTTCTTTTTGCTAAGTCATTTGCAGCGTTGCTGGATGAATTATGCAGTTTTCACAACAAAAGTAAGAGTTTAAATACTAGATACATTATTTGCAAAACTAATTAGTTGCCTGATGTTAGTTCACCAAACATTAACCAGACTATATTTACCCTATAATAATTTATACTGTATAATTATTAAAAATTAAATGAAAACTTTATTTACCTATGCTAACCTGTCAACCGAAGCTGATTTCCACATATTGAAACCTACGAATTGAAACCATTTTACTTTGATTTCAGTTTTCTTCTGACTCTTCAAGTGATCCTGATCAGGATGATGAACAGAGAGACTCCAAAGATGAATGCTGGTCTGACATACCAGAAGATGTTCTCAACCGTGACATATTGTCTCCTCCAGCGGCTGGGGGAGATATTGTCTCCTCCAGCGGCTGGGGGAGATGGATATGCCCCCAGATATGGGGCATCTACACTGCTGAACAATGGAAAAATTGGACCTTGGTATACTCCTTATATGCACTGAAAGACATTCTAGGTGATGAACATCTAAATTGCTGGCAAGCATTTGTATTGGTATGTGAATACATTTGCAAACCAGTGCTTAGAGAGGAAGACATAACTAAAGCAGATTTAATGCTGCTCATTGCAGAAAGTTTCAAACTATATGGCAACTTGGCAAAAACTCCAAATATGCATCTGTACTGTCACGTGGTGTTTTAGTTTTGAACGGTATAATGGTACTGTTAGAAGCATTACGACAAACAATAGGTCAGTAGAGTTACAACTTATGCGAAAGATAACCATCGCGAGGCTGCTTGGTGGCATTCAGTTGGCTCAAGAGTTCAACCCTTATTTTGGTGATATTCTATCATCATTAGAAAATTCTGTAGATGTTAGCTGCTGTGAAGGTCAAACCACAACATTTTCAAATCTGCTAGAGTACTTACAAATGGATAAGAAAATGCCTCTTCATACCATCAACTGGAGTAACTTGTCCACATTGTCTCTACCAACCGATTACAAGGAGAGTGTTCTCGAAGACGAAGATACTCTTGCTCTTCTGCAGGGTCTACAAGGTCATGTTTGGCACAGATTTTAACATTGTTCAAGACCAACTAAGCAAGAACATAAAGAAATATGGAGCAGTTATGGTATACCAGTACCAATTTGGTTCAAAAATGTCATATAGAAGTAAAAGATGAACAGGAATCATTGCTTCTTGGCCCAGTATGGATGGCAGCATCAACCAAGCAACCATTGGGAAGGATGCTTGTGATGTTACTCTGAGTGTATATCCACACCGGGCAAGCTTGAAAAATATGCCTGACCACGGTGGGAATCTAACCTACAACCTTTGGAATACTAGCCCAATGCTCTACCGACCGAGCTACTAGTGTTCCAAAGGTCGTAGGTTCGATTCCCACTGTGGTCAGGCATATTTTTCAAGCTTGCCCGGTGTGGATATACACTCAGAGTAACATCACAAGCATCTTATTCACCTGAGTACATTGCACCAACACAGAAAATATCATTGGGAAGGAGTTTGGTATAGTTGACTTTTACTTTTCACACTCAGTCATGGTGGATGGAGTGTGCCAGAAGTATGTTTTTGTGTGCAATACCTGGTATGTTGCCACAATGGCTGGTACATTTGCCGGCAGGGACGCCGGAACTGGGGGGCAGGAGGGGCAGCTGCCCCCATTGCCCTTTACCAGGAGGGGCAAAGGGGGCAAAGGTGCCCTTTCAATTTAAAGGATTGCCTTGGCGAAATAGCGAATTGTCAGAAATGTTAGTGCGATTCTTTTACGAATTTGCTTCAGAAAACGCAAGAAATGCCGTCATCGAGCTTCAAGAATAGCACAATCGCCTGGCGGAGAATCCCTTCACACCCCTATCATCCAATAAATAGAAAACATGATTGGGCGAAGTTCAACTCCCGATGTTTTGCAAACATCTCTTAGTATATATCAATTCAAAAGCCCTTTCATGAAAATCTGCCCCCCCCCCTTGCCTTCACCTCGTTCCAGCGTCCCTGTTTGCTGGTCTAAATCCTCTCCATTTTGTAAACAAGAGCTAGCAGTTCCCAGGAGGAACCTCGAGGTTCTTACCTATTCAATGCATTTCAACAAAGTGTGCATTTGCTGTCACATTATCTCAAGGTCAAACCAATTATGTGGTAAGCCCTTTGTTGAGACTTATAGGTAATAATTACTGTAGCTACTGTAGACCAGAAAACTTTAACTTTGTTCCCCAAAGTAGGTTTAGATAATGCATATCATAAAAATATTTATTGTTCGTACAAAATTTTTATTGTTCTGGGGCCGGTTGTACGAAGTCTGTTCAGTACAAGTCTACAGTATATAGCTTCATCAAACAACAAAACTAAAAGTTTTGAACCTTAATAGATGATAATGCTTACAACTATACATATTTAGTGCATAATATTGAAGTTAACCTGATTCACAAGAGATATAAGAGTGTTATTTAATTTTAACTTATACACTGTTTAAGCTAAACAGGCTTCGTACAGCCAGCCCCAGGAAACCGACTAGAATGTGCAATTCTGCCTTAGGTTTAGTTTACAATTATACAAGCACTTATTAAGTGCTCATATAATTGTAAACTAAAAATACAAAATGCCCTACTTTAGACTTTTACTCTGTGTAAGCTACAACAATTTACTCAGTCTAATGCGGGACAATTTTACTTATCCAGGAAAATGTTTTGAATGCGATAATAAAATTATATTCTAAATTGCAAATGTGTCCTGTTAATGGTTAATGATAGGCCTATTTAGATATAAAAACTGACAGCATACATTCAGTAGCTTGATCTTTTAAAATTCAGCAAGATATTACTCATAAGTCATAACAAAGTTGCAAACATTTTCTTGAAACCTGTTTTGATGCGACTTGTTTCCAGGTCCCGATTGCAAACAAGGCATTATGTATAGTGCATATTGTATTGTATTGTAGAATATACATAGCATAATTTGATAAAACACTTTTCTAGGCATGCTAAAGTACATGTACTTTAAGTACTGTATACATGATGTGCATGATAGTGTGACTAGTTTCCAGGTCCTGAGTGCAAACAAGGCATTATGCATAGCATGTATAGAATAACTTGGGTTCAGCTTTCCTCAATGTGATAACAGAATGATGTGCTATTATTAGTACTGCAATGTTTTCTCAATGAAAAAACAAGATACATACCATGACAGTGGACACAGAAAAATAAAACAATCACAGTAACTCCGAAAATAAATATTTTAATAACTTTACTTTTTGACTTAGTTTTAGTCATCGATCATCTGGAATGATGATGACTGAAACTAAATCGAAAGGTGGAATTATTAAAATGTTTATTTCCAGAGTTACCATTGTTTTATACAGTCTGTGGTAACCTGCCACAGAGGGGATGCATGGAGTGGGTGCATGCATTATTTTAAGTGGATACATGCGTACAAGCACTCAAATCTGGATTACAAGTTGGCTTTGCATGTTATTTCATAATTTATATACAGTAATGTATAATTATGATGCCTGTGATGTTACTCTGAGTGTATATCCACACCGGAAAAGCTTGACCATGGTGGGAATCGAACCTACGACTTTTGGAATACTAGCCCAATGCTCTGCCAACTGAGCTACGCGGTCTGGTCGGTTCGATTATGTGATATTTCGGAACCAGAATCTAGTTCCTTCGATATCAATGTTATCTAATAATAATCATCATTTTTCTGTGTTGGTGTAATGTACTCAGGTGAATATGATGCCTGAGATGTTACTCTGAGTGTATATCCACACCGGGCAAGCTTGAAAAATATGCCTGACCATGGTGGGAATCAAAACATTGATATCGAAGGAACTAGATTCTGGTTCCGAAATATCACATACTCGAACCGACCGGACCACGTAGCTCAGTTGGCAGAGCATTGGGCTAGTATTCCAAAGGTCATAGGTTCGATTCCCACCGTGGTCAGGCATATTTTTCAAGCTTGCCTGGTGTGGATATACACTCAGAGTAACATCACAGGCATCATATTCACCTGAGTACATTACACCAACACAGAAAAATGATGTATAATTATTTATAATATAGCATTTGTAAATTCTTAACGCTGATTGGCTAAGAGCCGTGTTGATATAACTCAATGTCAACATCCGAAAATGTATGTTTCTTTTTGCTATATTATAAAATAAATATAAAACATTTTTTCAGTATTGATATACAGTTATTTCAACACGAGTGGAAATTGGGAAAACAAGAAATTGTGTGGAAACACGATGCCCGTGTTTTCACACAATTTCCAGTTTTCCCAATTTCCATGAGTAAACACGGAAAATGTTTTATATTTGTTAAATACAATATACTTTCTGAATATTTTGCTCCAGAGGGTAACATGATTAAATAAATGATGGATTGATTTGCAATGCATGTAAGTGGAAAAGAGCCTTTACTTGAATAGGTTACAATAAATAAATTTCGGCAAATGATGTTGCCTTGTACACTATATCCAGAATTTTCCTAATTAGCATAATGAGTTTATTTGTGAAATTAAATTGTCAATTGATGCATTGCACAGCAATTTTTCTTAATTCTTTGTAACAATTGTAGTGGCAAACTAGGGAGATTACTTGACCAAGAGAATAAATATCACTTGCAGCCAACTGAGTTTGTTTTCCACAGACAATGTCTGGGGCAATGTGGTTATATTTCCCATATCTCTCTTGCTCTTTCAGACTTAACTTGTAGACCTTAGCCTTACTTGACTCTTTTATTTTCCCAAAATCGATTATAAAAGCTGAATACTGTTCTTCACAGTCACTATAACCATGCCATATGACTATGTTGTCACCTTGATGTCACAATGAATATAATTCTTGTTATGTATGTGGGCAAGTGCATTGCAGCATTGTGTGAGTATGTTAGCCCACTCTGATAAAGTCGCAAATACCTTCTTCTTGGAGGCTTTAGCAAGTGTTAGCGTCCGCTAATTCCGTAGAACTCCAGCACAACAAAATAAGATTTACAGGTAGTATTCACACCAAATACAAATGGCAAGCCTTAATATAAAATTAAAGAAAACAAATTTAAAACTGTGGTGATCTAACTGAACTTTTTCCTAGAAATTGTTATTTATCTTACTTTTTCGTTAGAGATGAAAATATATTGCCAGTTTATATACCGTAGTACAGTGTTTCAGTAAGTTATTCCACAGCAGGGCGGATCCCAGCTCCTGAGCTGACTGATGCATACATAAGACCTCACATTTGTAGGGGGGTCCAGGGGTATCCTCCCCCGGGAACTCTTTTCTTCCAATTCATATATCAGAGTCGCAAAAATTTTGCTGCATTTTTGGAAAAACATGTAAAAAACTTGAACCTATATCGCAAAAACAACATAATTTCTCCATATAAGAAAAAAAAATTGCTTGTACAAGTGTGATAGCTGCAGTGGCAATAAGTCTCTATTAAAAATAGTCAGTGCTGTGCTTCTTGTAGCCTTAACTTTTCTATTGAAAAACATTTCGGCAGAAAATCACGACAATGCAAACACACACATACTGTGTAACAAAGGTGTATACAGTGTGCTCCACTAGTTGCATTGCTGGACTCAGAAGGCAGTGTTATTATGTTGTTTATGAACCACTTTCCCCTATTAATTTCCAATGATCCATGAGTAAAATCTTCTAGCATTAGAACTTAAAGTAAAATAAAATATGATGCATAAAGGTATTTTGTGCTTTAGTGGGTAACTAGAAATACATGCATGCAATAACCCCTCGCCTGTTTTCAAAAGATGTATACTCAGTGCCGTTGCGAGCACTTCGTCTCAGGGTGTGTGTGAGGTTAGATAGAGGAGGGGTGGGGGGGGGTGGTTACCAAAATGTTTCCAGATGTACAAAAAATTTTCAGAACATATAATAATTTTTCCGAAAATACAGTTGTTTTCCAAATTCACTTTCTCATGTCCAGAGAATTACCTGATTTCCCCTGAAAATCTTCTGCAAATCTACTTAAATTTACCTAAAAGTGCACTGGAAATCTACCTGAAATTCCTCATGAGCAATTATCAGGGGTGTTGCACCCCCCCAGTGAGTTCCAAGCAAACACTCTCTGATTTATAGTTCGTGTATTTCACCTCCAAAAATATTGTGCATCATACTATAGAGCATTTTGCTGTTGTCATGCTCTAGCATGGTTCAAATTTATGAATTTTTATTATATAAATTATAGTGTTTTACAGAGATTTCGAGCACTGATAAAAATGATAATCTCACATGTGAAATTATTCATGATAATCTCACATGTGAAAATTATCGCCTTTTCAATTATCGCTTTTCTGTAAAAATTTATCGCTTTTCATTTAAGACTGTCCTTTATATAATAAACAGAAAAATACATGGGTGGTTGGAAATACCAGATTTATTTTTCGTGTTGAACATGACATCTCACTCATTCGCTGCGCTCACTTGTTCGCTGCACACTCATGTTCAACACTCGAAATAAATCTGGTATTTCGTGCACCCATGTATTATTTTCTATTTAAACTACAACTTGACTGGTTTAAATTATTATCAATTTATCAGTGATTGTAAAAGTTGCAGATAGAAGTGTTTTGTTTTATATTATTATCAAGTTATCAGTGATGGCAAAACCTCCAAATCCTTAATTGCAAATGTTAGAATGTTAGGGTTTGTAATCCAAGTGAGAATATATACATTTTAAGACCTAACCAGGAATGACTGCGAAAAATGCAGCACAAGGTCCTCTGGTAGGAATTGAACCTACGGCCCTGCGATTCCGGTGCAGTGCTCTAACCAACTGAGCTACAGAGGCCAGCTGTTGAGCTTTAACCATAAGTTCATGTATATTTAGGTAATCGGGTGTGCGGGTTATGATAAGGTGGACTTCAATAATTTGGATTCTTGCACTTCACTTGGTGGAATTAATATTAGAATGTTAGGCTTTTGTAATCCAAGTGAGAATATATACATTTTAAGACCTAGCCAGGAACGACTGCGAAAAATGCAGCACAAGGTCCTCTGGTAGGAATTGAACCTACGGCCCTGTGATTCCAGTGCAGCCCTCTAACCAACTGAGCTACAGAGGCCAGCTGTTGAGCTTTAACCGTAAGTTCATGTATATTTTAGGTAATTGGGTGTGCGGGTTGTGATAAGGTGGACTTCAATAATTTGGATTCTTGCACTTCACTTGTTGGAATTAATATTAGAATGTTGGGGTTTGTAATCCAAGTGAGAATATATACATTTTAAGACCTAACCAGGAACGACTGCGAAAAATGCAGGACAAGGTCCTCTGGTAGGAATTGAACCTACGGCCCTGCGATTCCGGTGCAGCGCTCTAACCAACTGAGCTACAGAGGCCAGCTGTTGAGCTTTAACCGTAAGTTCATGTATATTTAGGTAATAGGGTGTGCGGGTTATGATAAGGTGGACTTAAATAATTTGGATTCTTGCACTTCACTTGGTGGAATTAATATTAGAATGTTAGGGTTTGTAATCCAAGTGAGTATATATACATTTTAAGACCTAACCAGGAACGACTGCGAAAAATGCAGCACAAGGTCCTCTGGTAGGAATTGAACCTACGGCCCTACGATTCTGGTGCAGCCCTCTAACCAACTGAGCTACAGAGGCCAGCTGTTGAGCTTTAACCATAAGTTCATGTATATTTAGGTAATCGGGTGTGCGGGTTGTGATAAGGTGGACTTCAATAATTTGGATTCTTGCACTTCACTTGGTGGAATTAAAATTAGAATGTTAGGGTTTGTAATCCAAGTGAGAATATATACATTTGTATATTCTCACTTGGATTACAAAATATATACACAAAATATATACATGTACGATACATTTGTATATTCTCACTTGGATTACAAAATATTCTCACTTGAATTACAAAATATATACATCTATATATTCTCACTTGGATTACAAACCCTAACATTCTAATATTAATTTGACAAGTGAAGTGCAAGAATCCAAATTATTAATTTCAAATGCCCCGCCGGGGCTAAGGTTCGAGTGGAAATGCCCAACCCCCGGGATGTGCTTTACAGGAAAATGGCTGGGCGAGGGGGATGGGCACACTTGGATTTGGCTGATGCAATAAAAGTCCTGTGCTTATTCCAGACTGCTTGTCAAATATTTACTTGCTAGAAGTAGAAATTTACTCTGACCACTGGATGAAGAAGACATTAAATAAGTACTGGTCAAATAAACAGAAATGTATTTTATTTCATAGTATTACAATTTTATTTTTATACTATAAAAATAAAATATAAACATGCAGCATAGAATATACAAATTCGAGGCAAAATTATTGTTGAATCGGTTTATTTATAGGATTTTATAACAAATAGCAACTATAAAAGTTTGTACCTTGTCTTCACATCGCTTTATTCTGTTAGCCAATGCTTTTAAATTTACATATTTTAGAATCAGTTCCTTTCCTGGTAACTGCATTTCCAAATGAAATCATCGTGAGTAGTGAGTGCTGAGCAGGCTGTTTTACTATAAACAAATTTTAGGAATTGATAACAACTTTGAAAAATATATCGTTGCACATTCGGTCACAGTCGGAAAAATGTTCATAGTATGTTGTACTGTCGCTTGCAACTAACGATGAACAGTCGCTCATAAAAACATTCGCGTGATTAGAATTTTCAATGTTTGTCAAGAACAACAACACTTAATTGTTGTTTCCCATGTGTAAAATAATAAGTAACAAAACTTTGTGTGGTCTGAACGTGTTGGCTAGAGACCTACTGGAAACTTTTACAGGCTTTTTAATGAGAATAGAGAATGTTTTATCTGCAACTGTTCACCCTTAGTTGCAACCGACGGTTTTTGACAGCATAAAATTGCCTGCGGCTGTGATAACTGATATAAGCAAAATACAGTCTGGTTATACTGACTTGAGCGTGTCATGACAAACTCTTTATTGGAAAATTGTGAAGAAATAGTCGAATATAGAGGGTCAAATATCATACTTCAACTTGTATAGCTACAGTATCATTGGTACATAGTGTTGTGAAGACAAGCCTTTGCTTGCCTTTCGCTTCAGCAGTCTTTTTTTTCCATGCTTCTCTACACTTTCCCAGGCGAGCTTCTCTTCCTCAGCAGTCTCCTCGAGCAAATGTTGTCGTCTTCGCTCCCTCCTTTTCGCTAGACGTTCGGCTTTCTTGTCGTTTCCTTGCCGCTCTTCATTTGGCTCCATAGTCCATATCTTTTCGATTGGTATTTGATACCGTAATTGTTTTAATTAAACTAATCACGCCCGCGATATTTGATGAACTTTAGACTTGGCTAATGCTTTCGTTTCCCCGGGTGTAATAGCCGGGGGGAATTAGTACCCTCGCACGGTGCTTCGTGCTGCCGGCTCAGGGAATATATGCAACTCTGTCTTATGGCATGCTGCGAATCTTGCATGGACAGTGTGGTTGGCATCAATTGGCCAATTTCATTTGCCCCTAGCTGCCTTTGATATGAACTGCATGGCGAATAGCTCACACTCTGCAGGGGCGGATCCAGGGGGTATCGAGTGTAGCTCAAGATATACGGTCAGATTTTTCCGATTATGGATAGTAAAATAGTTTTGGGGGGAAATTCACCATTAATATATTTTCACGCAATTCATTTCTGTTTAAAAATAGTGAAAATTTGAGTTTACTAAGATGAACAAGGGCAAATTCTTTCGTAAATCTTAAAATTTACAGCTCTAAATTTAACATTAGCTGTGTTTTAAAAGCATTGAATTATTTTCGACAAAGATTAGCCAAGAGCTTTCCGAAGGCATAAGCCGAGGTTACGTAACCCGATCGGAAAATTTTTTTAATGCGTCTGCAGTGTTCTGATACAGTCCGCGGTTCAAATGTTACTAAAAATAGTAACTTAATGAGGTATTTGGATACCTTGGAGGGTATCCAGCCAATCACAGGACATGTATCTGTGACGTCGGATACCCTCTGATACTGTGGCTATATGTTGATTGTGCAAGAAATGAAATAATCGTGAACCGCTCGGAAACTTTGTCTCATATTGCTAACAGCCGCATTCTTCTAACGTAAACTGAGTGAGCAATGGCCTTACATAATTTCAGAAGACGTCCTTGAAATAACACTTTATAAATAGTGTTTTAGATACCAATTCGAAAAGACTATTACGATAAAGATATGTCCAAACGGGCCGAAGTTATGTTCGGCGAAAGGTATGGCTAGTTTACATATTTGTTCGAGAAAATTGAGGATCATAGTGAAATATATATGATATTGCTTTACCTCTCAAAGTTCGTAAATCGCTATATATATAATGTTGACATTTGACTAAAACTATTGTTAGGGATTAGGAGATATTCTTTCAATGAACTGAACGGTAGTATTTTTGTTTTCATAGCATTTGCCTAAGCGAAGATATTAATCTGCAAAAAGTCATATTGCGCTGGTGCAATATGTATTAAATGTACTCAGCATGAAAGCCGATTTTTCTATGTCAAAATGCCCCCGGCCACATTTCATGAAGCAGAAACTTAAACACTGATACCAAGAACAGTTATTGTGTGTTTTTTGTTTATACTTTATGTTTAAAATATGACCTTGTTAAGGTCAAATTTTAGGACAGAATCATTGGCTCAGAACGCAGGAAATGGCATTTGGGGGGGGGGGGGTTATGCAAAACATAGGAGTATGATACGGTCAGATTTTAAGCTAGATCCGCCCCTGCAAGTCTGAATACTGAGAATATTGCCTTGTGGCAAGGAAACCAGTACAGTAACACACAACAATGGATAAATATAATTATCTTGGGCTGGTTGTACAAAAGGCGTTTAACTTAAACAGTGTTTAGCCGCTAACCAGCTAGCCTGCATGGCAGGCGGTATTTCTACAGGCAGCGAAAATTAGGGAAGCAAAGGAAATACCGTCTGCCGCAAAACTAGGGGTTTTTGAATTACCCGTCCGCTGGTGAACAAGAAAAACGGATTGGTTAGTATTTTTATGTAGTTGTCAATCAACGGTTAAATGTCAATCATTAACCAAATGTTCACATTGTTTATATAACAAGTTTACAGTTACAACCTTCAGATCAGTGGTTTCAACATGTCTTCGATTTTATGTATAAAAGAATGTTTGACCGAAGCATTGAAGTGTTTAAGGCGAGATATTGTTTTGAAGTTCTGGCTATCTTGCCAACTGGCTATGGAAAGAGCATGATCTTTACAGTGTTTGCTCTCGCGAAGCAGGCTATGCTCAGACGACTTGAGAAAGATACTTCGATTTGCATATTAGTTATCTCTCCTCTTACCAGCATAGCTGCAGACCAGATAGTGGAGATGGAATCATTTGGTTTTAATGCTGTAGAGCTTACTGAACTAACTTTAACAGATGTCATACATTCTCCACCAAACTTTATTTACTCCAGTGCAGAACGCGCTACGAGCATTTCTTGCGGCACTGAAGGATGACTGTAGTCTCCTACATCAACGTACAGCGTCGATCGTTGTAGATGAATCACACACTGTGGAAACGTGGACAGGGAAAAGGTAAAAGTACAAACTCGAGATTTCGAGTTTGAATAGAATGATATTTAAGAATGATGCACAAACAAAATAAATGTATATTAAAATATTGAAAGTTCGAGATTCAGTGGTCTGTCGTATAAATTGCTACAGTTTTAACCAGAGTTTTAACAAAACAATATAATAAAATTGTAATTATAATTGGCTCTGAATCGAATTGTAATTTGGAAAGTTACCCGGCGTGACATACTTCATGGGAAGATGTTTAAAAAATGTTTATTTTGCAACAAATGCCATTATTAATCATGATTTTTTCTGTGTTGGTGTAATGTATTCAGGTGAGTACGATGCTTGTGATGTTACCCTGAGTGTATATCCACACCGGGCAAGCTTGAAAAAATATGCCTGACCACGGTGGGAATCGAACCTACGACCTTTGGAATACTAGCCCAATGCTCTGCCAACTGAACTACGCGGTCGGGTTATTTTTCAAGCTTGCCCGGTGTGGATATACACTCAGAGTAACATCACACATAGACGGATTTTTGAAGTGCTACCCCCAACATTAGCTATAACCCCCCAACAAAATGTCCCCCACTCCAAAAAAATATTCAACCCCCCCTCCTCAATATTCGGCATAATAAAAAATAATTAAATAGTCCACTCCAACGTGCAGAGTGTTGATGTGCAATTACAGTGCAATATTCCGAAACTAATCTCTCCTCGCTTGCATTCACTGGTTTATTGGAGCAATTGTAAAGTTTTGAAACTCTATTATCTCCCCTGAATAGAGTTTGCAGTCATGCGAATAGCTTGCGTGCAAGGAACATTTGGAATTTTTACGAACATTATTTTTAGTTTTCAATTCTTTTAGGAAATAGACTTGCCTAGATTTAATCTTTACACCCCAAATATTATTTACATCAGAGTTGCATTATAAATTGTACTCAGATTCAAACGACACAATGTTGATGACTTTATAAAAGTAAAAGCATATTGTGTATTTGCCTACTGGGTTTACAATTTTACAGGTTCATTTAACTTTAACTCTCTCAAGTCTCAACAGACAATCGGACATGCCAAATCCATTGATATCTGAACTTCAAAAAACTTTTTTTCGAAGCTAGAAATCATGATTTTTTTTCAAATTTTTCCAGGGATACTTTGTTTTCTGCTCTCTAGACTCTGCTCCACCCCTAGAATATAGACCTTACTGGAGTTTGGTGACACTTTGTGTTGCTTCAGTCGCCTGCTCACGGCTCACCCCCCTAAAATTTCTGGCACCACCCCAGTAAAGAATATGAAAATCTGTCTATGACATCACAAGCAATATCATATTCATCTGAGTACATTACACCAACACAGAAAAAAATCATGATTATTATATTGATATTGAAGGAAGTAGATTCTGTTCCGAAATATCACATACTCGAACCGACCAGACCGCGTAGCTCAGTTGGTAGAGCATTTGGCTAGTATTCCAAAGGTCGTAGGTTCGATTCCCACCATGGTCAGGCATATTTTTCAAGCTTGCCCGGTGTGGATATACTGTACATTCAGAGTAACATCACAATCATCAATTAAATCATGCATATTATGTGTAAATTTTAGGAAAAATAAATGTAAGAAAGCAAATATGAACAAGGCATTTAGAAGCGCTTTTGGAAAACTCTCACTTCTGCGTTCGATGTGCAAAAAAGGTAAGCAATTTTACCAAATTATTTTATTCTCTTCAGCAAGTCATCTGTCCCAGAAGTTCAAAACACTGAAACATATTCCCATGCAGTATTAAAGTAATTACTGTATGATTAGTAGAAACATTGAACACATAATTTAGTTAAGCAAATGCTTGGGAAATGATGCCACATGCTGTTTGTTAATTTTGTGATGATGATGTGGGATGAGAAAAAGTTTCATCCTTTCGATACAAGCCGACTCAAACAATGTACCATTTGAATGCAGAAAAAGTTTATTGTTTCATGCATACACGGAGTCTGGTTGGTGTGAATTAATACACCATTATTTATATATTTATTTTAGATTGTCCCTTGTTGGCTTTAACTGGAACTGCAGACAAAAGCACTCAAGATACTATTTGCAATGAACTTCTGTTAAAGGAGCCAACCAAATTCTTTGTAAGTCCAAACCGTCCAAATCTTAGATTTTGTGTGCATAAAGTGAAAAAGGATGACATGCTTGCCCAATTGGATTGGTTAAAGAGACTCTTTAGTTCCCTGAAAGGTGATGGAACAAAGAGGATTGCTATTGCAACTACTTCACTAAGTATATGGGTGTAAACTTCCCGAATATCCGTTATGTAATTATGTTTGGGCTACCAAGAAGTCTTTTAGATTTACATCATCAAGCAGGTCGTGGTGGAAGAGATGGATTGCAGAGTGATGTTGTGATTGTTTTTTTTATGGTCAACAAGTTTCCCATTGTGACGATGATGTAAGACAATTTGTCAATACAACTGGCTGTTATCGGATTGCAGGTTATGTAGCTTTTGATACACACATTACTGCCCTATTGCCTGCACACCTGTGCTGTAATTATTGTGCTGGAACTTGTACTTGTATTTCTGATGGATGTGCTGAACCAACAAAACCTTTTGAGACACTGGCTGTTAAAAAGATCTTTCAGAATCATCAGTCCAGAATAGTTTCTGATGAAGACAAACATTTGTTGTCAGAATCATTGCAAGAGCTAATGAAAGGTATGTTTGCTCCCACAATGTCACCATTTGGCATTACTTCTAGCCATGGTTTCTCACAAGAACTTATATCTGATGTTGAATCCAACTATCACTGCATTTTCACAGAAGATGACATTTATCATCTTGTACCTATCTTTTCAAAAACCCATGTCACCAAGATCCTAGGCATATTTAGTGAAATATTTGACGACATTGATGAGTGTGCACTTATATGTGAAGTGGCTGTTGACCAACAGCAAACAATAAACCATCTTACAATGTTAAATGAGTTCATTAGCACAACTGGTTATCTTGAAGTGGATCCTGAATTTGAGGATCTGGATATTTTAAGTGATGAATGATGTACATATTAAGATAATATATACTGTACTAAGCAGAGGTGTAACTTAACACTTGCCTGCTTGCCTGGGGCAAGTGAATATTGCCTGCTTGGGCAAGCTTGTGAACAGGTTGACATGTTGTCCCCTTAATTAATTTATACCCATACCTAATGTAGGTACCCCAGTGGCCATTGTATGATGGCGAGTGAATTTTATTCAGGGCAACTAATTTTCATGTCCAACTTGCCTTGAGGGCAAGTGGTCAAAAAAGTGAAGTTACACCACTATTAAGATGTTACTCTTAGTTAAAGATTATCAATAATCACATTTCTTTGTTAAAATTCCATGATTGTTAATACATTCGGACATTTTAAATATCAACATGTAGTGAAAAATGGTAACAGAAATGGCATAGTACACACTTTATACCAGCACACTTATATTACATGCACATCAGTTTACCACAATAATATGCAAATTATGTCATATACAGTATTTACAGGTATCTGTTATGTTCATAAACTTAACTTACAAAATTTACCAGTTCTAAGAGGTACCGACCTTTGTTATATTGTAGCATCAAATACCCTGTTAAGGTCCTTGAGTTCCAAAGAAAATGAGAGTAAAATGCTGTTTCCAAAAGGGTTAAAATGTAAAAATGTACTTTCAGAGGGGGGAAGGGGTCAATTACACAAATTTTGTTGCATTCCAAAGGGGTAATAATCAACAAAAGCAGAGGTCTTCATGCAATAGAGGGGGCTTTGGTTTTTAAATGTAATAATTAGCCCAATCTCTCATACATATATCTATCATCATTTTACTATTACTAATATTAATAATAATCTTAACCCTATTAATCCTTTAATTGGCAATGCACCCCACTTTATTATTTGATCTATATCCTTTCATCCGGCTTACTGTATTTTGCGAAATGAAACTTTGCGAAACGAAACTTTGCGAAACTGTATTTTGCGAAACTGTATTTTGCGAAACTGCATTTTGTCATAATTCTGCTAGTAGAGTTGGCAAACATTTGTTTATAAAGACTAAATATATCAAAGACAAAGTGCAGTACGTTGCTTCTGCCACGCCATGAAAATGCTGACGCCATGGTCCTAGCCAGTGCGCGTTTGAGAGGCATTCCCCTCCTGGATGTCCGCCATTTTGAATATTATCAGGGGATGAATGCTATATGGGTGAATGCCTCTCAAACGCGCACTGGCTAGGGCCATGGCGTCAGCATTTTCATGACGAATTACGGTTACGCCAAAATCATTGGATTATCATAGGAAAAACAAAGAAGTCAGCCTTCTGTATGAGTTATTATGTGGCTGTGGATTGATTTTGAAAGAAAATATGGCGACACGACAGCCATGACGTATAAATCAGTGAACAACAGAAATGTTTGATGTTGTGAAAATGGCGAAATTGCAACTATACATCAAATGTTTCTGTTGTTCAATGATTTATGCATGGCTGTATAGTGTTTTTCCCAACTAAGCTTCACTAATGTATCACGATTTACAAAAAGACATCATTGACGTCCAAATATCACCTTGACTTTGGAGCCAGTCAACGGTTTACGCTGTTACTTGTTCCCATCAAACACAAAATTCAAAAATGTTTTAGATCCTCAAAAGACAAATATAAATTATTTCCATTCTCACTATAATATTAATAACAAAGGTTAAAATACTTGTCCCTGGTCCCGATTTACGGGCATAAGTATATTGATTTTGATAGCAATTTTCTTCGATGTCTCTACGTTTTGCAAGAAAACAGAAAAAATGTGATCGAATATACATACCGTACCGTACCGTACCGTACCAGGCGTAAGTCGGAACCGGAGTATCTTAACCTCTCTAATCATGAGTCGCCGAGATTTCATCGAGTCGTTAATGACAGTGTTCTTCGCATCACTCCATCAGTTACATTAAAAAATTGTTAAACGAACACCAAAGTTCGTACTATTGTGCAGTGCATGTTACGCTTTTTGTAATACACATCGCGTTGTCGTTGATGTTGCAAGTGGATAAATAGTGCTATATTTGAAATTGGTCTGAAAAATAAAAGTAATGGCCGAACTATACTTGAAATTGAAACATAATGTCAATGGAAGTACCAAGTACAAACAATGCACTTTTGTGGCTCCTAATTGACGGTCTCTAACAGGTTGGGAGGGAAGTGTAATATGCCCATCACCATCAAATCACTCAAATTCCACTTGGCGGCTGTGTTTATACCAAAAAATCTGTAAAGATAATTTGTAACATAACGTAACTAAACATAACAAATCGAAAATTGCTGGCCAATGCCATTGTCAGCGAAGTATGTTGCTAATTGTTTTTGTACCGTTCAATGTGCCATTTAGGCAGGCTACATAGTCTACATATACAAACCAACAAATACTATATTACAGGTTTTAAATCCTTTTGTACGCATGTTCATTAAGTTTCCGCCGTCAATTAGCGAGGGGCGTATCACTTTAATCACTTTATCACTCAACACTCTTTAAGCGCTTAAAATGTACTATCTGAAAAATTCATCAATGTCAAGAAGCTCATACACTTTCCTGATTGATACACAACTCACCAACTTCTCTGTAGTCTGTTTGTATGCAGCATTTAGAGTTTCAATTCGACAATCTTAACTGCTTGCTATTCTACGTATACCCGTTATTATGCTATTCACAAGGACAAATGGAATGCATCATTTAAAAGTTTTGTATGACCTTCTTTCAGTCTTTCGCGGACATCATTTTCAATCTTGAGCATACCTTTCCAAAAATAAGGATGCCTCTGAAGAATACAATTCTTTTTCATGCAGTAATATCTTGCGACTTCTTTTTTCCATGTAGCTTCCATTCGTATATTCGCCGCAGCATCTTTTTTCGGGTAATAATACCTTTCCATATGTAAAATAGCTATATCTTGTGGAATGCAAACAATGCCTCCCGTAGGAAATTCTATCTTGCATGATTCGCATTTTGATATGTTCCGGTAATCTTTTGTAAATACAACGTCGAAGTTATTCTTATTGTGGTAAATCTCAGTAAAATTAAGAGGTTTAGGGAAGTCTAAGTCGATGTCATTCCTACGCACTTCTTCAACAATAGGGTGCAATTCAACATTATTAGATCCTTTTCTCTTTTTCTTCTCTCTTGGTTTCTCACCGGCTCTGATGGGAATGTTACCAAAAATTATTTTGCTTGCTTTATCACTCTTCTTGTTGTACGATTTCAAATACTTCGGAAGATTGCCTAAATTCTCATATACTGCAAGAACATGTGGACATAAACCAGCCGTCGCAGAAAAATAACGGCACTTGCAATTAATCTGGTTTTCTTTCTAGACTGTTACATTCG
Source organism: Paramuricea clavata (assembly GCA_902702795.2). Lineage (NCBI taxonomy): Eukaryota > Metazoa > Cnidaria > Anthozoa > Malacalcyonacea > Plexauridae > Paramuricea > Paramuricea clavata. The sequence continues at coordinate 29,794 of CACRXK020001683.1, forward strand.
CACTACCGCCATGTTCTGTAACACAATATGTACCTTTGCCCACATCAATAATGCTCTGAGTTGACAAAATCACTTCTGCACTGTTCCAAATTTGGGTCAACATTGTGCTTGGAACACCAACTACGCCGCTATCTTGTATCGAAACAGACAGTTTCTTTCTTGGTATCATCGACGGGTGTTTCTCTGAACAGGACGTAGGAGCTTTAAACACTTTCTTAATGTGACTTGATTGTTGCTCTGGCGTTTTTTGTGACCATACCACAGGATCAACAGAATAGTTTTGATATTCAGATGACAAACGGTATTCCCCATGTTAAAAACAGCTTTAATATATTCATTCTCTTGCTGTGAAAAAATTCTTTCTTCAAGTATTTCGTGAATAGTAGCTTGATCTGTTACCTGGTTACCGGCCTCCTCTTTAATGATAGTGTTTAATGACTCAGTCTGTTGGTTTGTCCATTTGTTTGGTGGGTTTCCTAGACCAGCTAACACCCGTACTGGTTTTAGCATGTTATCCCGTCCTCTTGTTGTATATCATGTATATCGTCCTCTTGTTGTCATCATCCACTCAGCAAATTTTGATGGCCAGTTGGCCTCGAGCTCAACATATTTTGATTCAAACTCTTCCACTGTATTGCAGTCAACCAATCCTTTCGTACGCTTTCCATCATATTCGTTCCCCAATATTTCTTCCACGATCATCTTGGCTATATCGTCTGGCACTTTCAATTCTTTTAATTTCCATGAAATGTCTGTCTGCACGTGGTCAAAACAACGAAGATGAATATTAATTGATGATGAACCTTTAATCGGATACGCGCTCTCAAAACCACTTTCCATTGCACATTCTCCATCCGTCCCATAAGATAGCGAATTTATTCCTTCGGCTTTCAAGCACCGTGCCATGTATTCATAATCGCGCTGTTCTTTTGTGACAGAGGTCATCACAGCAGCCAAGGTAGTTGGGTGCTTTGTTTTGCTTTTGTATGTAAACAAAGGGTTCGGGATGGTTAATGTAGTCAAGTAAAAGGGGCCAAGCTTATAAGTCATATCAATACCGGCAACAGCTTCTGGAGATGAACCTGAAGTGAATCGTTTAATCCAGCTAATGGTAAGATCTGTTGCAGCAAATGTATTAGGAGTCGCACGTGTTATTCCCTCGCTTCCAGTTCTAGTTGTAAAACTTACATCGCGTACAAAACGTCTGTTCTGCTGCAACGATAACAACTTTTCCAATGCCGGTGTCTTGTTTGGGCCAGTACTTCTAGACCTAATTCTTCCTTCAACTTTACGAAGTTGGTTGTACACTTGTTGGCGGTTTCTTGGTATCGCCGAAGGTGAAGTGACTGATTTTACACCTCCAACATCTTTCTCTAATTTTGTAATGATGTGTTTTGCACTTTCGTGTGTCCCAAGGCTTTGCATCTTTGCAAGTACGCTGGGCTTCGTTCGTACGTATGATTCGTTAGCATGGTGCCGACTATTGCCGTGCGATTTCGTAAACAGCTCTTCTACTTGATTAGTCTTTACAATGTATTGCACGATTGCATAACGCAAGTAATTTGATTCGCTTTCAACTTTTACAATAATCCGCTTGTAATCCCTTGTCTTACTATGCCAACTATACTGTCGACGAACCGTGAATCGATCAAATGTTTGGTTTTCGTCTTCTTCGTCTTCTTCGTCTAGAAAGTCTTCTTTTTTTAACACTTTGTAACCAGAAATACTTCCCTCACGATCTAGATTCACGCATAGCTGTTCTGATGGGCTCGAATGAGACCCATATACGCCACAGTTATCAGTTGATAGGTCATTATGATCAACAGCTTCTAGGTCAACGACAAATATTGCGCTTGTGGTAATTGCTATAGGAACCTTTTTGCAGACTTTTTGTTCATCAATTTTTTGGCCAACACATATATTTACTATTTCTCGCGTAGAAATGCCAGCACTGGATCTCTTGTATACCGGAAACCCATTGATCATATCTTTAAATAAAATGAAATAAGAGTATGGGTAAAATGTATACGACAGAAACTCATTCTATAGGAGTTGTTACCCAATTAACGCGCAGTTTGCATATGAAAACGCAAAATTCCACTTGGTTCAAATAGTTGATTAACAGATATATTTTCGAAATCTTTAATTAACTTCTAATTAACATCATTAAAAGGAATTACTTGCAATCATCCCGCAAGTTCAATCAGTGTTTTTGAGCAACAGTGCAGTATTTTTTAGCAACTTCTAAGTCAATCGACGAAACATACAGTATTCATAAAGTAGTAAACTCACGATCAACTGAGTAATATTTTCGTGTATTGTTCAAATTCAAAGGTCCACTGTCAAGCTACACCACAGTCATATATGTCTCTTTATTCACAGCATTAGTATGTTATTTTGGGCAGATTACAACCGCATCTATATTTTTCTTACATTGTTTCACGGAACGATTGTTCACATGCATGGTATACCAGAGATTTGTACAAGAAATTCTGCCATACATTTTCAATTAATCTTTGAAACTCGATTTTTTTCACATAATTATATTTTTCACAATACTTGCACGCAAATGTGAATAACTAACGGAAGAGGAAGAAAGTAGTACTTGGTCGTTGTATATTCTTTAACACGCCATTAAAAACATGTTTCGAAACGGTTATATTTTCGCGGAAAAGTACTGTCTAAATGCAGGAATTGACATGCATGGGGAACGAGTGAGCTATCCTACTAAAACTCAGTCTTCCTTTAAAAAAATGGTAGTATATGCGTGCGCTGGATCGGATTGCGCTTTCTGAATCCGAGAGTTTGCCTAAAAAAATGTTCATACCATTGTTTAACTGATTTGAATCCATATCTTCGTCAACGTCGGATTCATCGCCACTTTTTGGATCATAATTCAACTTTTGTTTCTTTGGCAGTATTGTCTGCAATAAGTTGACCAATGCAATTCATTAAATTACTGTTTAACTGTATTAATTACTGTATCTCAACATCTTCTAATGTTATAGGTGCATGGTTTCGGCGTTTTTAAGGAGTTGGGCATTCGAAGCTAGTGCAGTCGAAAATTAGGGTTGGAATTTCTGCGCCCCAACCACTTATCTTCGCACTATATTACCAGAATTATTACTATAACAATAAAATTGATGTTCGCGGGCATAAAAGTTTCAGCAATTTGGCCTGATTCAGACTCATTTTAGCCAGAGCGTAGCCAGCTACAGACTTGTTTATAGACAGAGAAAAATATACTAAACCGTTCTCAAAAGTCAAAATAAATAATGAAATTTATGAAGTGATAGTTTGGTATAAAAAAGCTAGTTTCGTTTGTTACAGACAAGCGATCTACGGATAAACTTACATTCACGTCGTCATGATGTACTGTATAGTTTCTGCCACAACATAAATAATTCTTGTTTTTCCTTGCTTTTGGGAGTGGATTCTAGCTTACTTAAGTGTAGAAAATGAATATAGCTACCATATTTTTTTTATTTTTTCCAACCATTTTCTCTGTAAAAATATAAAGCAACCTTACCCAGAGCCAGCTCAAGACATTGCTAAAAAGCAACTGCCGACGAAACAGTTTAAATTTTCACAAATATCAATAGTCAATCAGCAAATCATTATAATTTTTGTAGTAAATTATAAAAAGGTCAGGGATTCTTCAGATATCATTCCTGTATTTTGTCTCATGACTATTCCTTACGGCTACAAGTTATCATTTTACTTGACAATTTTAGCCATGTTTATTGCGGCAATTACCATTCTAATCATATAGAGGGCAAAACTATTCAAATATGAATTGTACCTGATTGGCTGAGATGCAAGCGCGGGAAGTTTCTTGTTTTAACTAGCAATAAAAACAATGGCTTCTCGCTTTGTCGTCGCGGATGATGATGTTATTGAAGAATTAAAACTTGAACACTTAGAAAAAGTACAAATTTATTGGTTGCATGGAGTATTTAAGAAATTGGCAGGCAGGGCAGCATTAAGAAACATCGGCGAAAAGGCGAAGACATGGAGACATACGAGGTTCAAGAACTCAGTTGACAAGTTCACAATTAACTTACGAATAAATTTTGCCCTCTACATGATTAACAAGTAATCCCATAGTTCCTCGTAAAATTAAGGTTTAATTTCACTTGTGTTTTCAAAGTTTCACAAATTTTTTTCACAATTTGTGAAACTTTGAAAACACGCGTGAAATTAAACCTTAATTTTACTCGGCCCCTTGCGATTACCTATACAAATAACACTTACAGTACTGTACCTTATAATTTGCCACATATTCCTTACAAAAATTTGATTTTGAACTGCTCATTGGCTCATGACCTTCAGAGTTATTACAATTGTCATCACTTTCATCCAATACTTCGATAACTTCCTGCATTGCAATTTTATGCCATGTTAAACATACAGTAGAAAAGAAACAAATAATGCAAATTTGGAATCCATTAACAAGAACATGAACCATTACGATAAAATTAAAGGGGCTCCTATTTGTCATTATTGCGAAGTATTGCCTAAAACAGTTGTTATATATCGGTTTGTTCATGCAATGAGGAACAAACAAGGTTTGACGTTGGTCAGATTGCGTCACAAATGAAATAACGAGGGAAAGAACCAATTAAACCAGGGTTAGTATTTCAAGGACCCAAAATATTCACAGACTTTCTGCTTAGTATCAGAGAATTTTTTCCAAGATTTCTGATAGATAGAATTGCCAGCATTTTAGGCTACTTTTATTTCGTTTATGCTACTAAGATGCATGCGGTTTGTCGCAGAAAGATTGGGATGCATGGTAAAAGCTTTTTTTAACCGGTATGTGTCCCGTCAATTCTATGCCTTCTCGTCAATATTTGTAAAAATCTTTTGCTTCAAAGACTTTTTAAACACCTTACAGGTAAACTACGTGAAGCGTTCTTCTTTTGAGTTCCTAACTCATTTGGAATTTTGCTCATTACCTTAGTTTGCAAATTTGAAAAACTCTTTGCAATGTTCCTATCGGCTGTTGCAATATTCCAATGAAGAAAAACTTCATTTCAAATTTTCCTAACTTCCTCCTTTCAAATCCTGAATTCCTGTTCTGTTCTGTTCTGTTCTGTTGTTCTGAGCGTTACTATTGGTGATTTGATAGGAACTTGTAACAGGAAGTTGAGAACTTCTAACTGGAACGGAGGAAAATTTAAGTGGCTTCTATAGCAACATTGCAAATTCCCTGCAGGGATTTGCAAAGAGTTTTTCAAATTTGCAAAGTTAATGAGGAAAAAAAAATCCAAATGAGTTAGGCACTCAAAAGACCCATAATTATAGACGAACGCTTCACGTAATTTACCTGTAAAGAACTAGATTTAAATTTAGAGATTTTCAAGAATTTAAAAGACCGCTGTGAACACTTTAACTGTAACTCACACTCAATGAGTGGAGGTTCAATCTGAGCTTCTCTTGAGTGTCAATGCTGTTTTTGAATAGCTAGAGGGTGAGTAGTCATAGTAAGGTATGACACTAGCCCTCCAACTATTCAAAAACAGAAACAACTAGAGGGCACTCAGAGACTGCATACCTCCGCCCCCATTGAATTTTGGTCGTGTGAAATGCAACTAAGACAATAGATATAAGAAGGCTGAAGCTTAATGAGGTTTATCATCTCATTATTGTCTTAGTACTGCATGCATATATTATACACGTCCTAATTACCCATTCAGTGAGTATTTTTTTAATTCAGGACCTGGAAAAGCAAGACAAAATTTAGTTATTTCTCGTTCAATTTTTAACCAAATTTTAATCAGTTCTTCCTTAGCCGATGGGAAATGCACTCAAAAAATTTCGTATGAATATGTTTGGTATTTCTTGAGTTATCGTGCTCACAAACAAACAAACACACACACACAGTACACACACACACACAAACCCAGATGATTACATAACCTCCTGGCGGAGGTAATGACAGAAGCTCAGATTGAACTTCAACTCATTGAGTGTTAGTGAGCTTTTAGAGTACGGGCGTTATAGTGATACTTTCAAGGACAAACTGTGTAATGGATTGGCTATTAGCAAAGGTGATTTAACGCGAGATGAACTTTGGTAAAAAGCAAGAAAGAGAAGATAAACGACAACTTGGAGACATTTGTTGATAGACAAGACATTTGTTGATAGACATATAATAGTTTATCTTTCAAGACTTTTTAACTTATTATTATTATATATATTATATTTGTAAGATATTTTATCCTATTTGTCCATTCTTATATAATTATGTAATTTTTAGGCTTTATTTATTAACTTTTTGGCTACCTATTTTTGTTATTCTTGAGACTTTACAGGACAAACATTGATAGCAGTTTTTGTAATTAATTATTTAATTTTTACATAACTGACGTTTTTATCCTGTTAAAATATTCATCAATAATAATAATAATAATAATAATAATAATACTTAAAACCACAGTTAATTTATTAACTGTGTTAAAACATACCGTATCGTTTGATTGAAATGATGGTACACTACTTGTTCCTGAATTTAACAACCAATGATCCTAAAAGTCAAGATCTTTCTCAGTTGTATCGTTTTCGTACGTATATTAGTAGTAATTTTACCTTTTGTTTGTAAATATTTTAACAATGTGTTAGAAACTTCGTGAAATGAAGGTTTTACATATTTACTTACTTTGACAGACGTTGATTTGAGTTTCTAGAAAAGGAACAGAAAAAGTTTGCGTTGAGCAATCACGTTTTGTTTTGTATATACACATACAGTTTACTTCATATTATATTTTTAAAATTTGTTTGTCCACGAATATTAAATAAGGAACAGGTTAGGAAAATAATCTAAAAAAAAATGGATAATTTTGATCACGTGGTATTAATTACATCGAAATTTCCGATTCTTCTACTGTGCAATGCAACAGTTTACTCTTGTTCATAACAGTGTAGAATTAATACTATATGCATTTTACCATAATATCCTTTATACTCCTCCCGGCGTAAAACGCACAAAGGCTAATTATTAAAGCTTGTTCCTTTCCTGGCAACTTAAACTAAACATATTTTCCAATTTGTAATGAGAAAATTGCATCGATTCCGTTTGAGTATGCAAACTAGGGAAACTACTGTATCAACATGTTCATTCATCTGCAAGACCTACTGTACTTGTATTCCATTAATTGACAGCGCCGTTAAATACTTCATTTTAGATTGGGTATCCACAGTAACACTAACTTCGTACTTAATGTTGTTAATTTAGGTAGAAATGCCTTACCTGTAGAAGAGAAGGACAACTTGTGGAATTACTGATTTTTAGCTCCAACAATGATTGACCACAATCGTCTTTAACTGCACCTTGGGCAAGACGCTTCCAAAGCCAGTGACAAAGTGCATCAAGGCTTGCTGCAGTTAGATCTGGGAAAACTACAAGCAAGCCTTGGCCATCACCTCCCAAACATTCACCAATAGGATGTGTATCAAGAACAAAATAAGAATTGTTCATAATTCCAATCAAGAAAATGTATGGCTCACAAGTGTATAGAAAAACCTCAGGATTTCCGCTTCTACTCGCTGCAAGTAATGCTAGGCGAAGACTACTTCTCCCTCCTGGGGAAAATGTAGGCTCTCCAGTAATTATTCTCTCAAATAATTCTGCTTGTCCTGGTAAAATGTTATGCTCTTTCATGATCTGCATAGCTTCCAGGACATCATAAAAGCTGCTACGGTTCCTGTAGTTGTTAATAACTGAAGGTATATTCAGAAGGATGTCCCGGGCTTTCTCCGCCACAATACTCCAAATACTACCATCCACATCGACTGGAAACGTACTGATGGCCACTTCATACGCAATAGATAGTGCAAGAAAACTACACGCATTTGTAGCATCGTCGTCCAAAATGTTTGGTGACATTGTGACGTGGCTGACTGAACACTCTGTATCCTTGAGCAATTCGAGATCCACTTGTTCCAATGCGGTTACTTGGCTAATTCCTAGACTGATGGTATGGCTTGTATTCTCCTGGTTATTCAGGGCATGTAATACCTCCTGTGCTGACGGCCTTTGAGAAGCTTCAAATATGGTGCACATTTGGTATACTCTGTCTATAGGATACCACTGCAACGCTTGACAGCGATAATATTCTTTTGCTTGCACTGGTTTCTTCTTTTGTAGCATAAATCTTTCGATCACTTTTCTGTAGTTCATTCCAACGTTACCCTCCATAACCTCCAGCTGATATGGTGCTGCTAAACACAGGTTTAGAAGAACAAAATAAGTCATACCGAGTGCCCAAATATCCATCTTCTTCAAGTCTTCTAGACACGCACTTTTAATTTGATCGAGTATTACCTCCGGTGCCATGTATGGCAAGGTGCCCGTTTCCACATTACTTGTACGCGAATGCATGGCCATTGATGTTTGAATAAGAGTAGATCTGCTTTCTCCAAAGTCCGTCACTTTGCATTTAATTGGATTTTTCAAGAAGGCATCAGACACATAATCTTCATTCAACGAACTGTAGTGAATATTACTCACGAGGACGTTACTTGGTTTAAGATCCCTATGTGCAACATTCTCTCCGTGAAGATATGTCAAGGCACGAGCGACATCTTGTGCTATATTTAAAAATATTGGTGCAAAAGCATTTAAAGACTCGTTTTCGAAAGAGTTCACCACTTTCAAAAACTGAAGAAGATTTGTGACCTCAACATCTTCCCCAAATGGTCTGAAACTAAAACATTCATAATCTAGCATCAGCGCTTGTGGTGTGCTGCACCATCCTTCCAATTTGACAATGTTCTCGTGATTTAGAGATTTGATGAGGTTACCTTCCTTGAAAAAAACTGATTCGTCAACACCGCCTTGATTTTTCAGTCGCTTTACAACAACCGTATCCCCTAGGTAATCTGCTTTGTAGGCTGTTCCAAACGAACCACGTCCAATTTCATTTGGATCGTTGAGCTCATTCCAAAAAAACTGTCTAACACCTTCAATCGTTCTACGCTCAACTTGCTTTCTCCGTATTGATACCGGTAATTTAAAGCAAGCCATTGCTTACTGCCAAGTTTTTCAGATCTATAGAACACAATTTTGAATTAAAATTCAAACTTTTATGCAACTACCCAAAACGGAACACAACACAACTTTGTGATAATCATAAAAACATTTGGTCACCTCACATAGGCTAAATATTTGTATTGCAGGTACAGATGATACCTCATGATGAGATGTCATGATTTATGTTAATGAATGATCATGATTTATTTTAATCCAAAAGCCTGTTCAACGTTTCTATAAAACTCCTAGCCCAAATGTTTTATGTAAATAATGGTATATCACATGGGCAAATCATTAAATAAATGAATAAATAAATAAAAAAGAGGTATTACATGTGATGTCACTCAATTCGTAATATACAGTTTTACAGATCAACTACAGTGTATGTGAAGCGTAATTCCTCTTTTGAGTTCGTACCTCATTTGGAATTTTCCTGATTACAGTACATTTGCAAATTTTTAAACTCTACAGGGTGTCCCAAAAAACCCGCAAAACCATTGAAATAACGTATTGTTAAAATTTGAATGCCCTAGCACTAAACTGAACGCAAAGATGCGTAAAATATTGACAAGGGTGCATATATTAAATATCGACTTATTAAGAAATTAAAATATCGTTGTAAACCGCACGATTTTCTGCTGTTGGGAATTTAAAGCAGCTTCTTAAACAGTTTCTTTATGAATAAAATTTACTTATGTCAAGCTTTCATGCACTTGTGGGTTCAGCAGAGTGCTGAGGCATTCAAATTCTAACAATACGTTATTTCAATAGTTCTCGTTTTTTGGGACACACTGTATAGTATATTAATATCGGCTATTGCAAAATTCCAATGCAGGAAAACCTTGTTTAAAATTTTTCCATTAAACTTCCTGTTTTAAATTCCTGTTCTGTTCTGAGCGTTGCTATTGGTGGATTATTTGTGTTAGGCAAATTCCGTCTGAAAATATGCTATTCCTTCATGTACTGTTTCTGAGAGCCTGTTCATGCAGGGTCCGCGCTAATGTTCTGATTTTCGTGAACTAAAGTGAACTGAATAATTGAATAACAAAAAATAAACATGTACAGTGCATTGCCCTGTACAGTGATGAACAAATTATTAATAAAACTGAAATGCACTTGTGAACTTTGTTGCGAAGTTTGTGCCCAATTTTCGAACTTGAAAACTTAATTCGTGATTCCCCTTATTACGTTTTCGTAGCGCTTTGCATTGTGGTTATAGTGGTATCACTGATAGAGTTAGCAGCCTCGAATGAAAATATTGAATGTTTTCGCGAATATTTTGCTGAGGCTATCGCGCACCTGACCCTAGCTTTTTTTTAAAAGTTTGTGCACGGATCAGGACAAAAAATAAGCCATCTTGAATATCAGTGATACCGCTATAACCATAATGCAAAGCGCTACGAAAACGTAATAAGGGGAATCACGAATTGGCAAGTTAACGAACTTGGGAACCGCACGTTGAAAAGCGACTTGAAATCAACAATAATATTGGTGCAAAGAAATTAGAATATGCAAGTACTGCAAGCGAACAAGAACTTAGCTACGAAGTGGAACAGTGGCTCAAAGTCCGGTATAATGTGATATATTATACAGGAGGAAAACCCTTGCTTGTCGATATACAAAATTTCCTCCCTATCAGTTAGAGTTTATGTTTTCGAAAAAGTGGCTTACTTTCTAAGTGATTGATAAATATTTTAAGACTCAGTTATTTTCTAGGATCATTGGCATAATTCTCACTTTTAACCCAGTTTAAGTGGCAATGTGCCCGGATGTGCCCAAGTACTTTATTAATAATGTCACTCTGTCTAATGCCAGACAATTTTACTTGGGGGAAAGTGCTGCCATTCAATCAATGGGTTAATCAGATTATATGCTCTGATGCATCCTTAACAGGCAATGATGCATCCTTTAAGTGGCAATGTGCCTGGATGCACCCAACTTTATTATGTTACTCTGTCTAATGCTAGACGATTTTACTTGTCAGGGGGAAAGTGCTGCCACTCAATGTGTTAAGTTATGATTATTAGTGCCTTTATTTATCATTGTTCTGTATTTTGCTGATACATCAATACAGAAATTAGAGCTTTAAACAGTACAGTATTATACTTTGACTTCCTGTACTTCTTGGCATAATAATAGGGTTTCAAAAATTCTGCCCTTGAGGAGGGGTTTTATATGTAATAACTGTACCTAACACCCAGGGGCATTTGCTAAGAGTTTGCTGGGTATAAGGTAAATGAGCCAACCCCTCTGGGTCCCCGGGGGTCAACCCCCGGGGGAGCCGCTGATACCCACATCACAGAATAAGGTACACAAAAGGCCGACTTGGTTTTTCCTATGATTTTCCTATGATTTTGGCGTAACCCGTAATTCGTCATCAAATGCTGACGCCATGGTCCTAGCCAGTGCACGTTTGAGAGGCATTCGCCCTGGACGTCTGCCATTTTGAATGTTATCAGGGGGGCGAATGCCTCTCAAACATGCACTGGCTAGGACCATGGCGTCAGCATTTGATGATGAATCATGGCGTGGCAGTGGTTACTCGAGTCGACCTTCTGTGTGCCTTATTCTGTGCCCACATTGAGCAGTAATGACTTTAGTTTCCTACTAACCTACAATGATCCTACAATTTACATAATTCATGTGACTCCAACAAGAAATATCTTTTTAAGTTAAGTCCTTCTTTAAAATCACTAATCAGTGAAAGAATTTATACCATCAATAATAAAATTCATACATTTTTCTATGCAGTGCACACAAACCCCCAAAACTATAGAAGAACGTTCTCACTGAAATACTCCTCTGTGTTTTAATATTTAGCTTATTTATTCCATATTCAGATTGGTATTGAAACCTGGAGTTTAACTTTATATTTAAGTAACATAATATACACTTTATGCAGCCTCATTACACGGAGACATTTTGCAGAAATAGTTGTTTTCCGCCCTACCACATGGCACATGTTGAACTTTACACGTCATATATTTACATAACAAATTATATGTTAATGTCAGTAGGCAAAGGATTAAAGCAAAATTTTGTCCAACGTTTTCTTCGCAAAAGCAGGAAGGGAACATTACAAATACTAAATAAAAGACTTTAAAAGTGCAACTCTTACCTTTGTACAAATCTCGTGGATCAAATGAGAACGAACGAGAACCACAACTGACACTATTTTCTGGCTTGGAAAAGTCGAACATGAAAATTACCGAACCGCCAATGGCTCGACGACAGTTGCCGACAATCGCAAAATACAGTTTCGCAAAATGCAGTTTCGCAAAATGCAGTTTCGCAAAATACAGTTTCGCAAAATACAGTTTCGCAAAATACAGTTTCGCAAAGTTTCGTTTCGCAAAGTTTCGTTTCGTTTCGCAAAATACAGTAAGCCCTTTCATCCAGGTATGTAAATCCCTGTAGTCAAGGCCTTTCAACAAATTTGAAGAAATGCTAGGATATGATGGGTGTCCTTTCCTCCCAGCTTCACACTTAAATGCATTTATCTTCAACAAGTCCTTACTAATGATTTCAACATCTGTTTCTGGCTTCCCTTTTGATAGATATCCAGCACTGTCAGTTATTTCGCACTCCCTGTCAATAGTATTCAAAATTTGCTCCATAGGTTCTATGGTATTGGCCAGCTGTGTGGCAGACTTTTCATTCAGATTTGCTCCAAGTGATCTCCACATGGTTTTGACAATTTTGTTCAATTGTTCCATCCTTAGATCAAGTGGTATGTTTCCACCAACTCTTCCATGATTATTATAGAAGCGATTCCACTTGAGATTGTGTGCATCTGCTTCAGACAGAAAACTCTCAATTTGCACTAAATACATTAGAATTGCATAAGAGTACTTGACCTTTCCATGGGCTTTGAACAGTACTAGGGCAAATTTATACAAGTCATGCAACCGTTCACCATCTCCTTCTTTTATTGCATCATTGAATTCCATAAGAATGAGGCCAAATGAAAGCTTGGAACTATGATAGTTGAACAGGTAGTCTTCATCAGGTGTTTGGTTTTCTGTGTCACTCTGTTGACTTCCCTGCTGTTGAGACAACTGTGATTCTGGGTGCTTTGAACTTTCATGTTTAAAATAACATCAAAGTTTTACTAACAGATACTAATGGAATATTTTACATTGAAATCGCACCAGACAGTGATTTATTTAACTCAATAAGGGCAATGGTGCAATTCTAAAAATTCATTCCTACTACTATTTATAACTTAATGGGTTAGCCCTTGCTTAACTCAATTATAATGGAAGCTGAATATGGTTAGCATTTTGTTCTGAATATATAATGCTGGATTGCTCGACAAGTTTATTCTCTAAGGTGTTCAGTCAAATTTTGGGTACAGAGTATTTTCTGTTAAATTATGACATTTAGTACCTGTTGTTGAAAAAACAAGTCCACAATGGAATCTACAATGATAGAAACCTAAGGAATCTCTCTCACTTAATTCAAATTTTTCAAACACACGTCCATGACTTGTGACTTCATGTCTAAAAATATATTTAAAATATTAAAATATCTTGACTCGAATTGGAATTTGTTAACTTATGGCTGTGATGTCAACATACAAATTAGGTATAGTTATAACCATTTGAGTCCTAGAGTTTATCCCTTGACGAGTAAAATCATCTGTTGTTAAAAAGAGTAATACTATAAAAGAAGTGGTTGGGAACTAATAGGGGTGATCTATTAGGGAAATGGAAAATATAATCAATAACCACAGTACAGGATTGAATATACACACTTGACACACATAGAATGGTGGGCATACATCTTAGTACATCCTTCAATTCGGCAAGGGAATGTATCAGTTGAAGCTTGCAGAAAAGGCTCAACTTCAAAATTTATAAGAAATTTGTTGACATATTGAACACACAGCTCCAAAAACCATTTCCTTCTGTCTTCTCTTGGGACATCTGTATTAGGAATATCATAATTGGGCGCATCTATGGTAAATAAATTATAATAGTAAGCCAACTACAACAGAATATAATTGTACTTTAGTTTGTACATGTTAATACACTAAATATGTTACAGTAGGATATGATCGCTCCTGATGAAGACAATAGACATTAATAGTGTTATAATTGGGTTGTTACCTGTGACTTCTTTAAATTATGGCATTTAAAATTATTAACCCATTAAGCAGCAATTTAATCCTTGTCAAATGACAATGTTTGATGTTTGACATTGATAGTAAATACTATTAGGGGTGCAATCCCAATTAGTGGCTGGATTAATATTTATTTATAATGTTAAAAATGAGCTTAGAGTTAATAAAATTTATATAATTTCCCATGTCAGAGTAAAATAATAAGGTAGGGAACATAAGGGCACGCTGCCATTAAAAGGGTTAATAATAAATTTCATACCTGATAAGTTATTCATTCCAGACATTTCCATGAATGATGCACAAATGTGGGCCTCAATTTCACGTTGATGAAATTCTTTATATTCGTTATAATGGTGTTCTACTCCCTTCGCAGCATTGTACTTTCCAGTTCTATTCATGTTTGCACAAGAGGTGCCAATGTCAGATGCTGATGCATTTGAAACAAATTTGTCAAATTCAACCTTAACTCATTAACTGGCAAGCTGTTACAATGTTACCACCCCCTAAAGTGGCAAGCAATATGGCGAATTCATGATTGAATTCCAAGCTTTCACCAAAATGGCAATATCTCAGAAACAATTGCATAAAAAAGTCTGATCTTTTCAACCAAACATAAATGATATATGATTGACCAAATTTAGTTTAGATGAGCTTGCATACCTATATATATCATTAGTTTTTTCAGTCAGTATTTTTATTTATAAAGCAGTGACATTTTGTTTTTCATGTCACTCATCACCTAAAGGGGCAATATCTCCATAAATTTATATAAAAACAAAAAAAAAAAAATTTCTAAATTAATACATATCTATATTACAACCAATTTTCATCTTTTGGGATATGAATTATGAAATTATCAAAAAATTTAAAAATTACTTCTTTGCTTTTTTGGGGCATCTTGTTTACAACATGAAATTTAGAACAGTAACTAAGTGTTCAAGTTCAACAAAGTGTGCAAGCCAAAACACAGTGTTTGTACATCTTTAAAGTTTTTTTATTGCTTCAAATATATTTAAGAAGACACATGGTGCTTAAATTTATTTATTTTAATATAAACCAAGTATGGGAAGGTGAGAAAATGAGAATTTTCTGAGGTGTTTTTAACACAGACAATGACAGCCGACATTTTGAAAGGCACTCTGCGGTGACAAAACTAAAAGCTATTCACTTCTGTACTCAAAGCACTGAAAAGTATCATAAACAGAAAAACACTTTAAACACATGTCAGGTAAGACTTTTAGCTCAATATTTTCATGCTTCTATTGGGAAAGCAACGGTTTAAAAGCCAAAATTATTTTGCGCGCCAATGTAGGCTGCTATAAAATGTCAGACAGGCGGTTTCTTTTGAAGTCTGGCTCTGAAAAACAATCTCTTTATTTGAGTTTGAAATAAGCCTTCATAAGGACTATTGTGTAGAAATGTTATCTATATGCTCACATGAAAAAGATAACATAATATTCAGGTATTCCACATAGCTATAAAAGGGTGAAATAAGAACTTTCATCTTTGGTTGTTTGTCAGACGTGAGAAACCACATTAGTGCCATTTTGTCGCGCGTGCTATTTTATAAAATAAACACCTCAAAACCATAAACTTTTAGTTCAGAAAATTACAAAGTTTCCCATAGACATTATTAAAAATGTTCTAGTGAAGCGATTTCATGATAAATAAGTGAGCAATGGGCCCAAAAGAACTGCTAAGGTTAGTTTTTGTTAGGACTTCAATTTCATGGCTTCCCGCAAAAGGAAGCCATTTCAGAGAGAAGCAACATTTTGCAAACAACAGTCGCGACTTATTTTGATAACTTTTCCTTCTGATTCAACGTGTAGTTACTAGAAAATGATGTTGCATCAACATTATTATCTGCTTTATCGATTTAAAGTTTTATAGGGGATATAAAAAACAGTAAAAATGCATTTTGAAAGCTTTACAACTCAAGTGCGGACTTTTTGAATATTTGCACGCGGCAAGCAAGCGCGTTTATTCAATACACTTATTTTAAACCACAATACGTCTGAAACGAGTTGTCATTTTGACACTAAATTGATGAAAATAGATATAACAGTGATTTTGGAATATCCTACTTATTTAGTGTAATTTAATACTCGAAGTATTCTTGCCAAAAAGATCACGTACGCACACAGTAAGTGTCGTTTGAAATATACTTTTTAGCTAAAATAACAACTTGAACAAGAAGACCAACAATGGGGTCACGAAAACAGTCAAAGTTGCGCCCAAATTTGCATAAACAGTTCGTCTAAAAAGATAACTTTAAACTAGATTCAACCAACATTAATGCGGTCGAATTTTGTGAGTGTTTGATCGCATATTTCTACTCAAAAATATCCTTTAAAAAATCGTATCTGCTCACTTGAGTTCCGTGTTCATCTTTCTTGTGATTTCCGACTTCTATTTTTACGTCAGTACATTCGCTTTCCTTTCATGCCAAATTTTCGTTGTAAATCATTCAAAAACGTCTTCTTTTTCCTCTTTTAAAACTTGCTGTGAAATCCTTCTTTGCAACAATATCGCCATTATTCATTATTTTTGAAAAACTAAGGTTTTAAACTTGAAAAACTTTGCGAGTTTTTGGCCGATTTTCTTGCATGATACACCGTTGAAAAGCTCGAATTTCGCGTTCTATTTTCGTATCCGTTGCTAGGCAACCCGATAAACACATGCTCAAATATCATGCCCGCAAGTTGAGGTGTCATTTGAGGGCGTATGCGGGCGCATTGCCAGTTACACACTTGCCAATCTCAGGGCGCATCCGGGCGCATTGCCAGTTAATGAGTTAAACATATAAAGCTGAAAAAGATTTAAATTTAACATAGTTTATATAGGTCCAAAATTTAAATAGGTCCAAAATCGAAATTGAGACTATGTATGTGACTCTGTATGTGACTATGCACGAGATGATGCACTGTATGTGCACACGTTTTTGCAATGGCGTTTTCAACTTGCGCGTTGAGGCGCGTTGTTCACATTGATCGTTTTTCTCACAACAATTTCTGACAAAGCACTAGTTTTTAGTCTTCGTTTCCAAATTTAAACACAGCTTTTCATTTTCGCCTGCCACTTTCCTGTTTACACTATAACAAAGTGCCGAAACGACCAATTTCAAAATATTTCAGACATAGAAACAAACATTTGGCATCGTTTCCACTATTTGAAACGTTTTTGCTTAATGCATGGCGTCGTTTTCATACGTTTTCGTGTAAACAGAACGTGAAAACGGTACTTTCAGAAACGCATTACAACCAAAAACGCTCGAAAACGTTACCGTGGACATAGTCTGAGTCACGAGTGTCTTAGCATGTGGTGCAGACGCGCATTTCCGCAAAGTCAGCAAAGTTATCCGAATATCTGTGATTCATTGATATTTTATTTCAATCTTTTCATAGCAATTTCATGAATTTGACCTTTTCTAACCCCAGGCGCCCAATAGACAATTTATATACTTTTTTTGTATTTTGTGCAGTCTTAAAACACTCTTACTTAGTGGTGGCTAGTGGCCTAGTGCTAACTGGGCTTTTGTACGACCCGATTTTCCAAACGTTTAAATTTTATGCGTCAGAGAGCGAGTAAAACGGATATGCAACCGATGATACCGATCTCTGTAAGCGGTATGTCTTTCAAAACAGTAATTTCGCTAAATAACTAAAAGAAGACAAGTACGTTCTTACCCCATGGTTCGTCTTTCTCTTGGTCTTTTTCTCTTGTGCCTCTGGAGTCTTCTTGAGGATCCTGCGCCTCTGACGAGTCAAAATACTCTCTTTGGATTTGAGCGCGCTTTGCAGCCTCAAACGGATTAGCCGGTGCATCTTTGTGTGCTACTCGCACTCTCTTTCCCTGATGGCAAGTTTGCTCATGCCTCTTACGGTAATCGTTGTCAAAAATCGAATTACATTCAAGACACTGAAGTTTTATCCTTTTTCTTTTGGGTTTTGAACCGCGCATAATTGATATAAAGCCTTCGCTATAAGAGCAGTCTAGCGAAGAACATGCCTGAGGATTAGGAACTGTTGTTTTTTTAGCCAGAAAACATGGGTTTCACATTTCAGCCTCCCGTTGATTTTCGACAAATAAAAAACAAATACTATTACTAGTAATACTTAGACAGACCATGGTGGTTTTGGCATAAGGCCACATTTTGGCATTTTAAATCCACAATTTATCGCTTTATCTCTCGCCTTCGTTCTTCACTTTTATAATTGGCTAAATGGCAATTTCGCGATTTGCCGAACAGTGACGAAGCAATTTGCCGACTGAGCTGACTTGCAAAAATTATTGGGGGGGAAGCACCCCCCACCCCCCCCCCGCTCGCGACGGCCCTGACAATGTCTGACAAATGTTTGCTTGTCCTATCCTTTGGTGCTTTGTTGCCGTTGTCTTTAATGTCCCATTCTAGAGATTCGTTGACCAAACTCTTTGTCAGGATGTCTACAATTTTTGGTAAAATTAAAATAAAGTGTGATGTAGGGGGAAATGGAGGGTGGCGTAATCAACCATGCACTACGTCATGTACCAGTTCTTATCTTTATCCACCATCTAACAGATAAAGCTAAGGATGAATATCTTACATCAAATTCCAACCCCAAAATTCGATTTCCTGTAGGAGGAAACCGGAGAAAACCCACGACTTTCGGTAGAGCGTTGACCGACACATGAATGTGTTGAGTCCGGATAGGGGATTGAACCCACTCAGAGGTAGAAGGTGCTTGCTCTGTCGATTGTGCCACCGAAGCCCCTTACTTTATACATTTTGTGCTGTTGATCAATTTTATTATATATTTGCTCTACTTTTTTCCAATGAACAACAAGCCGCCAAATCAAACCAGACTAAACTAAAACAAACAGACAAATTGTGCGTAAGCACCGACTAGCTGTTTTGGCCCTTTCCAAGTTCAGCCAATATTAGAAGCACGTTCTTAAAGACATGGCTTTGCTGGTCGATTTCGGAAACACTTTCATTTACTCGTATTTGCAAGCTCGCTTTAAATGTTACAAAGAAATGTCATGCGCAGTAAATTAATAGTAGCTTGCAAGGACGGATTTAGAGACGGAATTGGAAAAGAATGATAACACAGGTTAGTTACATATGTTTTTGGCATTTCAAAAAAGATAATTTTACAAGTTTAGACAAAAATTTAATCAATTATATAAAATTTAAATGAAAAAAATTTAAAATTTAATTTAATTTTGTATAAATTTGTTTTCAGTAAATGCAGTTGAAAGTGAGGAAAATGAGGGTGCAGCTGAGCCTGAAGGCCCAATACAAAAAATGTTGCAAGACACGGAAGGCAAGTTGGGCAACTATGTGACAGGAATAGTATTACAGACAAGAAGACAATTTTGTACACTGAACTTTGATTTCAGTGAATGTTATCTGTTGTTTCCAGTAGGTACAGTTGAAAGTGAGAGAAATGAAGGTGAAGCTGAGCTTGAGAAACAAATGTTGCAATCATCAGACTGTTCAGACTCGGAACACAATTACGAGACAGGTCAGTAACAATCCTTTGCAACTTTGCACGTAACTGAGCGTCTTAGCCAACGGGTCAATGGGTTATTGTTGAAATTATTCTATATAGCTGACATAGTGATGTATCTTAATTGTTAAATGTTATACACAAAACATTCATACTTTGAAAGGTAATGATGAACTAGAGATCATACACTCGAAACATGGCAATAGCAGCAACCGTGTCACACCATCTGGTATTAGTGTGCTTACTGGTAGAGACGATCCTAAAAAACAACCAGAGTCTTCAACATCCTTACTTCCCACAGGTATTCTAGCTTCTTAAATCTTACTTCTTAAAGGCACAATACCACCTATTGAGCGATGTGATATAACGCGCGATAAACAACGCTTCGGCATTCGAAGATGGCAAAATGGATAGAGTGTGATGACACTATACACAAGTTTTGTGACGTATCTGACAACCAATGGCTTTCAAAACGCTCTGGCGATATACGTAAAGTACTTACTTTTCCTTCCTGGTCCGAATGCAAAATAGCTAACTAGGAATAATTCCTAAATACTGTCAAAACCAAGAGCGAAATGTGCTCGAACAAATTACCGGTATTGTTGCGATACATGTAACTGTAAATTTGTAAGTGTAATTTGATATCAAAAAGAGTAAAGGTCGGTAAATTTGCTTGGAAATTGTAATAATTAAAGATTTAGTGCAATTTAAAACGATATTAACTATATATTTCAATGAGACCCACTCCTTGTGCAAAATCAATAAACTTGAAAAAGTTCGTGAACTTTTTCAAGTTTTGACCTACTAAATCACATCGCTCAGCAGGTGGTACTGTGCCTTTAACGTCTCTATTGGGTTTGGCATTATGATTTGCTGTTTACGTCTAATATCTATTACAATTTCAGATTCAAAACGACCTAGTCAACCAAAACTTTTGAAATACCCAGTGAACAAGAGCATTAATCCCAAAACAAAGAAAACAAAGAGTTTCAGTAGCTCTTGGTATAGTAGGTTTCCTTGGTTGGAGTACAGCGTTGAGAGAGATGCAGCGCTCTGTTATTGTTGTCGAAATTTCACTGCTAACAAAGCAAATTCAGCGGGTGCATCAGCTTTCACAACAACTGGATACAGGAACTGGGCTAATGCTCTTGATAAGGACAAAGGATTTCTTCAGCACGAACGATCAGAACTTCATAAAAACAGCTATTCAAATTGGATGACCTGGCAAAAAGTTCAAGAGGGTTCTGAGATAAACATTATCCAAAGGCTGTGTCCTGATAGAGCCACGGTTGCAAGTGAAAACAGAGAGTATCTTAGACATCTCCTCAAGTATGTACTCTGGTTTACAACCAACGAGCTTGCAATGCGCGGAGATGATGAGTCTGATGAGTCTAAGAACCCGGGAAAGTGGATAACATTTATTAAACTGCAGTTAGAAATGAATCCCACATTTAGAGAATTGCACAATAAAGTTACGAAGTCTAAGAGTACAGATTACACAAGTAAAACAAGTGTAAATGGCTTCATCGAGATTATAGCAGACAGCGTGCGTAAGGTCATTTGCTCCCAAATAAAGG
>CACRXK020001684.1:0-14713 GCA_902702795.2 Paramuricea clavata
CTTTACACGTTGATAAAGTTATTAAGAATGTCCAAGCTCCTCCATTAGCAAAAAGTTTGTGGAATGACATTATTGAGCAATCTAATAGCATTGCAGTATCAAAAGAATGCCAGTACATTTTTGTGTTTTGAGAATATTGGTAAACTGTATGGCTGTTAAGTTTCAAATTTTGCCATTTGTCGTGCTCCAGCCCGATTTCTGGTTCTGAAAGGCCCGATTCTCAGCCAAAGAGTGCACGCCAAGCAGGCTGGTCATTTCATTGTTTAACTGACCCACACTCAAAGGGCACTTTTTGCATCTTCTGAAAACTTGGGGGGCCTTGACCCCCTGGTTCCTATGCCCCTGGTTGACAGCCAATTTTAGATGTGAATAGTGTACTTATTCACTACGTCAGTGTGCTCTGATTCTAGCCGTTGTTGTCTGTCAAACCATGATAACTCAAAGTTGAGCCTACCAATGTCCTGTCTATTTGAAGTGAAACAAAATTTTGTGTAATAGTGATTTACTGTATATATTAGTATAAATTTTTACAAATTATTCAACTAAGGTAATATATTGTTTTAGTATAAATTTTGCATATCAAATGAGCTTTCGCGCGTTCTGATTGGCTAGTTGACTAGTAAATCTGAGGCATTATTTACTACCTGGGTAGTAAATAATGCTTTTCAAACAGAATGATTCGGCAAATTTGGTTTCAAAATCGACAAAATATTGAAAAAATCGTCCCAGAAAAAGAAAAAAAGCACAAAATGTTGTATTTAACATGAAAGGTAGGATTTAGTATTATATTACTGTGTCAAACATATTCACGGACAATTTAAAACTTATTTAAAACTCCGAAACATTCGCTTCAAACGTAAATCTGAAATAGCAAAAAATATCCCGACTTTTGGGAAAAGCCGTGGTATTCTTTTTAAAACAATTTTGTTTTGGATCCTATAAATATCTCAATTTGTACGATACTATATCTTTTGACTATGTCGTGTTTTCATTGTGCTGTATGGTGTCCTTTCGCTGTATTGTACTATTTGTGTTTTTAAAACTTGTAAAGTGAAAAGTGTATTAAAACTTTTATATTAATTCGAACGATATAGTTTTACATTTCATTTTACCAAATTTCTCAGCCATTTCCTGAACAAATTAATGCTAAACAGAAACTATTTTTTAATTCTAAGTCTGGTAAAAAGTCATTCCATCATTGTGTTTATATTCTAAGCAGAAATCGAGAAAAATAACTTTGTAATAAAGCAATAAAGTCGCACAGGAAGCCATTTTGAAAGCGTGCGTGTACAAGAAACACTGCAACACTAAACCGTAAACCGGTCGAAAACAGTTTTATTTCTGAATTTTAATTAAACTTATAGTTGGATAACTTGGATATTTTGTTTTATTCATTAAAAATTTATACTAAAACAATTATTCGCCTCAGTGATTACGGTGAATATTCACCTCGACTTCGTCTCGGTGAATATTCACCGGTAATCACTTCGCCTTCGGCGAATAATTGTTAAATATATATATATATATATATATATATATATATATATATATATATATATATATATATATATATATATATATATATATATATATATATCGAATGTGGGACATCATACCATTGCCAGAGTGCTCAAACTGCAAGCAGTGAGCATGCGCACAATGCGTAAGCAGCAATGGCTCATCCTGTAGAGTGCTCAATATGACCTAAAGGCCATAGAGCAATATCTAACTACAGACGAATTATATACGAATTATATATATATATATATATATATATATATATATATATATATATATATATATATATATATATATATATATATATATATATATATATATATATATATATATATATATATATATATATATATATATATATTGACGTCTTTATTTAAAACACGAGGTCCATTTCACAGGTTATGTTATGCATGTGCTCTTCAATGGAGACGTGTACCTATACTAGTAGACTAATTACTAATAAAAAGGTATCAAACTATTTACAAAAGTAACAAACTACACATGCAAAGAAACTAATATAAAAGAAATATTAAGATATTTTAGATTTAAACTCAGCGAGAGATTGAACTCTAGTGAGTTCGACGGGTATGTCATTCCATAGGGTAGCTCCTCTAAAGGAAAAACTTTTCTTCAAGGATTCCGTTAAGGGTCTTGGTACAAAAGTTTATGATTAGATCCACGCAAACTATGTTCGTGTATCATTGACGTGGAAGTAAATTTTCCAGACAAGTAACTAGGAACCATATTATTAACAGTTTTGTACATAAAAGTTTTGAACTGTTGGGTACGTCTGGTTTCAAGGTTGGTCCAATTCAATGATGTTAAAATATCTGATGACCGGATGTTATAATCAGATTCAGTAATAATTCTTGCAGCCCTATTCTGTAATCGCTGTAACTTTTGTCCAAGACCCTTACCTAGGCTATCCCAGACAATACTACAATAATCAAAGTATGGCTGTGTAAAGAGTTATAGATCATGACAAGAGTTGACTGTGGGAGCAATGGTTTTAGTCTTCGTAGAACTCCAATCACCTTGGAGACTTTGGAGATTATAGTAGAAACATGATGCTCCCATGTCAAACTCTCGTCCAGTTTTAAACCTAAACACTTATAAGATCTAACTCTTTCAATTTTGTTTCCGGAGATAGCAATATTAGGTTCTTCAGGAATAGTACTTAATTTTTGCCTGGATGCCATAAACATACATTTAGTTTTAATCACATTCAGGCCTAGTTTATTCAGGTTAAGCCAGTTTTGGAGAGTTTTAAGGTCGTCATTTAGAACAGAAATCAACTTGACAGGGTTGCTGTCCGCAAAAGTCAAGTTGGTATCATCAGCGAATAAACGCCCATCTGATACCAATTCACTATTAGGTAGGTCGTTTATATACATTAAAAACAGTAGTGGACCTAAGATAGGCCCGAGGAACTCCACATGTTACTTTACGAGTATCAGATCGTATGTTGTTAATAACTGTTATTTGAGCACGATCAGAAAGATAGTTTCTAAAAAGATCAATCGTGTCTTTGTTGAAACCGTAACAAGTTAACTTCTGTAGTAAAATGTTATGATCAATGGTATCAAAAGCCTTTTTTAAATCAATGAATAAGACAGCATTTATTAACCCACTGTCCATGTTAGTGTACCATTTATCAGTGACATCAAGCATAGCTGTTAACGTTGAGTGAAGAGGTCTAAATCCTGACTGTATGTCAGATAAAAGGTTGTTTTTGTTTAAAAAGGTATATGCTTGGTCAAAGACAACTTTTTCAAAAAATTTTGAAACTACTGGAAGGACTGAAATAGGCCTATAATTATTCAAATCTAGTTTTGAATCATGTTTATAAATTGCTGATACCCTGGCACACTTCCAGTCAGCGGGAATAATTCCCTTGCGAATTACTAGATTAATAATGTGAGTAAGTGAAACCACAGTAGTGAAATTAATTAGTTTTAATAAACGAACAGGAATGTTATCAAGACCGCTAGCCTTAGAAGTCGATAATTTATAAATTAGTCCATCTATTTGAGATGGAGTAACTTCATGTAATTCAAAAACTTCATTACATTGTGGAATGTTATAAGAGGGTGCACCAGTTGTTGGAATTTGCGCTGCTAATTTAGGTCCGATTTCAGTGAAGTGCTTATTAAAAACATTGCCAATAGTTACTGGGTCATTAATTTCGATTTCATCTTGCAAGATTTATTGTTAACTAGATATTTAGCTGTTTTAAAATTGACCCAATCATTTTCATCATTAGTATAAACTGCTTTACGCTTTAATCGATCTCGTTCCCATATTAATTTCTTGATTTCTACAGAGAGCCATGGGGCACAATTTTTCCTTATTCTTCTTTGTTTGATTGGAGCATGCTTATCAGCAACATCAAGAAATAGGTTTTTCCAAATTTGCCAAGCATTTATAGGATCATCTATGGAAACTATGTACTGCCAAGGAATAGCATCAATGTCATGCTTGAATGAAGTTTCATCAAAATTTTTATAACTGCGGGATTTGATAGTTATAGGCTTAGATTTCACACTAGAGTGTTTTCTAATAGCATAAATTAAATTATGGTCGCTGATACCCGATATAACGCCCGCAGAAGTAAAGTTGTTCGGTTCATTAGTAAGAAAGAGATCGATTAACGTGGATGAGCTATTTGTAACTCTGGTTGACTCCTTAATAAGTTGAGTATATTGATATGACTCACTTAGTTCAAGTAAATGTTTAGTATTATTATCTGCAATAGATGCACTCATGTTACAATTTAAATCACCAATGATATTATTTTCAATACCAAGGAACTCGATTTTATCTAAAATTACCTGAAGTTTGTCAAAGAGATCCTTACAAGAATTAGGAGGTCTGTACCACGTTGATATTAGAAATGGTTTAACTTTAGGTTTACTGATCTCAACGCACAGAAACTCAAGGGCTTCATCATGAAGATCATTTCTGAGATTAAAATTAATTGAATTTCGGATATACATAGCTACACCGCCTCCGTGTCGTGTTCGATCGTTCCTAACTAAAGTATATTTATCAATTGATATTTCAGAATTACTAATAGTTTCATCAAGACGAGTTTCGTTTAAGACCAGTATATCTAAATATTGATGTTGCATGTTTAATCTTAATTCATCGATATGCTTGGGTAAACTTGCAATGTTTAGAAAAGCAATTTTGAAACCTCTGTGTTTAGGTAAGTTGAAATCAGTTTGTTTGTGCGTATTAGAGTCGCTTTTATCAACATTAGAAAAAGTTTGGTTAGACATACCCGTCGCTACTAATCAATGATTAATAATATAAGAAGAGATTGATTTAGCAATAATGGCAGTACCTTTCTTGTTCAAGTGGAGTCCTTTTGAATTCAGACAGGTTGCATTAATGGCTTTATGGTTAATATAGCCCCATTTATTTTGGTCGCAATACTTTTTCACGATGTCATTGACTTGACTAGCTTTGATTAGTAGATTTGACTTGTCCGTTCGAGGTAAAATTTCTGACAGCGACGAGAAGGGGTATCTTGTCGATTGTCAGTTCTGTATACGATCCGCTGGGGTTTGCTGCTCCATTCATTCTTCAAGCCAAACTCATTCTCCAAGATCTATGTCGGAAGAAGTTGGGGTGGGATGAAAAAATTCCCGAGGAATACCGCAATCGCTGGCGAGCTTGGCTACAAGAGCTACCGAATCTGGAACAACTAGCTGTTGATCGATGTTTTAAACCCACTGATCTAGGAGAAGTCAACGACACTCAACTACACCACTTTGCAGACGCATCACAACACGGGTACGGAGCTGTAACGTATCTTAGAGTTAAAGATAAAGATGGAAATGTAAAGTGCTCGTTCGTGATGGGCAAATCAAGGCTTGCACCTATCAAACCGGTCACAATCCCTCGTATGGAATTGTCAGCGGCGGTCGTAGCAACGAAGCTAGACAAAATATCACGTCGAGAACTAAGTTTTCCAATCGATCAATCCTTCTTTTGGACCGACAGTACGTGTGTGTTACGTTACATCGAGAACCAAGACAAGAGATTTCAAACGTTCGTGGCGAATCGAGTCGCTGCCATCCACAACTCATCTTCCCCATCCCAATGAAATTATGTCAATACCGAGCTAAACACAGCCGACGATGCTTCAAGGGGCGTGTCAGCAAATTCTCTCGAGCGTTGGATTCAAGGACCAGAGTTCCTATGTCAATCGAACGAAGACTGGCCAAAACGACCAGCCGAAATGAACGTGAATGTTGATGAAGCCGATCCTGAAGTCAAATCACCCATTGTATGTGCAAGTCATGGTTCTGATCCAAATCCAGTAGTAAGAATGATCGAACGTTATTCGTCTTGGAATCGTCTGAAAAGAATTACGGCGTGGGTGCTTCGGTACAAGGCAAATCTACTACGTGAAAGCAAGAAACGAAAGGCGGGGGAATTGGTCGCAATTAAGTCATCTGGTCCGATTGCTCCTATCGACGTAGTCGAGATTCAAAATGCGGAAACTGAAATCCTGAAGTACATACAAGGGCAATCGTTCAGGGAGGAACGCGAGTTTCTTAATAAAATCAACCAGCAAACAATGTGCTCGAGAGGCGCAAAGCTACTTAAGAAGTCAAGCAAAATTTTCAACCTCGACCCAGTGGTAAACGAAGGGCTTTTACGCGTTGGAGGCCGCCTGGGGCGAGCACCAATTCACCAAAATGCAAAACATCCCGTTATCCTACCCAAAAACCACCACGTAGTCACCCTCATCGTGAACCACTACCACCACCTTTCTGGGCACTCAGGCCTAGAATATACTTTGTCTCCGATACGACAACGATACTGGATCATCAACGGAAGGAGGACCGTACGGAAAATCCTTAACCAGTGTATCAGTTGCAAGAAACGACAAGCACCTATGGCTCAACAGAAAATGGCTAATCTTCCAGAAGATCGAACGACGCCTTCGAAGCCACCTTTCACATACACAGGAGTCGACTGTTTTGGGCCGTTTGAAGTGCGACGTGGCCGTACCACAGTAAAACGTTATGGTGTTTTATTTACCTGTTTAACCATACGTGCTATTCACCTCGAAGTCGCAAGTTCATTGGACACAGGGTCATTCGTTAATGCCCTACGTAGATTTATCGCGAGACGAGGACAACCCGAGCTAATTCGGTCGGATAACGGCTGCAACTTTGTGAAAGGAGAAAAAGAGCTACGCGAGGCTGTTAAGGAATGGAACCAATCGCAGATTCATGACTTCCTACTGCAGAATAATATTAAGTGGATGTTTAATCCTCCAACCGGTTCACATCACGGCGGTGTTTGGGAGAGATGCATCAGGACGACGCGAAAGGTGATCAAGGCGGTGATCAAAGAACAAGTATTGGACGACGAAGGAATCAACACTTTAATGTGCGAAGTCGAAGCGATCGTGAATGGGCGACCTATTACTAAGCTTTCTGACGACCCACGAGATATGGAACCTCTAACCCCTAACCACCTATTGATGCTCAGAGCCGGACCCTCAGTTCCACCCGCTTCCCTCTCCAAACAAGACGTTTACGGTCGGCGATGGCGTCAAGTACAGTACTTGACAGATGTATTCTGGCGACGTTGGGTTAAGGAGTATCTCCCATCCTTGCAGTTACGGCAGAAATGGAACAAGCAGCAGAGAAATTTCGCAGTGGATGACATCGTGTTGGTCCTTGATGATAAAACTCCGCGACATTTCTGGCCACTCGGACGAGTTTTGGAGGTGTATACTAACCGCAATGATGGGCTCGTACGTTCAGTGAAGTTGAAGACCAGGACGTCCGAACTTACAAGACCAGTTAACAAGATTGTGCTGTTGGAAGGAGCTGATGTCACCCAAAACGATAAGTAGACATTTTGTGCATGAACATTATTAGTATAATTAACGATAGAACGTTTAGTTATTTCTTGTTTGTTATTTCTATTGACTTTAGTTTCGTTTCAAAACTTTATATTATTATAAGGTAAAGGCTACTCATGGTTCCGCCTTTAAGGGGCCGGAATGTTAGTTTTAAAACGCGAATATATTGTAAACGTCATCACCTTAACGCGACGCAAATTATGCAGCTTTATTTGACATTATGTCAATCTAGTTGCGCCTACGGGATCGAATTTTAGATATAGTTGCGTGACTCAAGGAAGGTCAAGGCTCTAGTACGTTCTGTTGTGTAAGGACAAAGTTTTGTATCTGTGGACGCTATCGTGATAGCTGTTGGTAAACTATTTCTATCGACATTGTATTATACGTACTCGCTGTGGTTTTCAAGCCAAAGTTAAAGGTCATTGGTGCCCGTGTAAACCAACGTGAGTACACATTTGACCTTTCTTTTGTACAGTTGCAATCGTAGGTTCTATATGTTGTTAAATGATTTAGTTATTGTATATTCAGTTGAAATATTCACTTATGTTTAGTTAATGCATGTTAGGGTATGATATAGTTAATTTATTGATAGTTATTGCGTATTCGTGCGATCGCGTGATTCATGCTATAGTCACGCAAACAGTATTTTCATAGTTTAAGTAGATATTTTTCATTGTCATGTTATTTAGTTCGAACCGAAAAACGATACGATAATCGATAACCGATTGTATACGACTATATCGATCTTCTATTCTCGTGAACATTTTGGATCCGTATTATAAAGTATAACCTTATTTGCGAACTGTGTCTGTGTTCATTTGCCTATCATCTATCGAGTTCGAAAAATCTGCGCACCATACAACCCG
Source organism: Paramuricea clavata (assembly GCA_902702795.2). Taxonomy (NCBI): domain Eukaryota; kingdom Metazoa; phylum Cnidaria; class Anthozoa; order Malacalcyonacea; family Plexauridae; genus Paramuricea; species Paramuricea clavata. Next base: position 8,275 of record CACRXK020001684.1, read on the forward strand.
AATGTAATCTTATTGGTTTACAGTCAAGTAATTTCAATTGTTAGTCCACTGCATTTGTTGTTTTCTGCCATTGGGATTACACGCATTACTACCTCCCTTTTGAGGATTCTATAGTACTTCATATAGATCATTTTTCTCTTGCTCCAATCATAATATATTTATCAATATTTTTGTGAAGAATTTATGCAAATCTTTTAAAGTAAATTTATTACTTTGATTATTGTACACTTGACAGTAGTTGAGCACCCTGTGGTTTTTCCCCTATGGTTCATAATATTTCGATTTATAGATTATTTTTAACATTCTAGGATATACAAAGTCAAAGAGATCAAACTCTATAATTTGAAACGTTACAAATATATAGAATTTTATACCTTTGTATGATCCTAGAATTTCAGAATAATCAAATTCAAATATTTTAATTACCACTTAAAGGGCCAGTGTCACGGCGCTGATTGGCTAAAATACGCAAAGAAACGTTTAAAATTAACGCCACATGATTGGAAAAAATGCAGCAGCCTTCAATTTTTAAAACAAAGCAAGGATGTCCTGCATAACCGAGGGATTATAAATAGTATATCGTATTTCACTCCCAACTTGATTAATTGTTGGCAGACAGTTTTCAAGTTCGCGCATATTTTGGATGCGCAGTAGAACCGTGACACTGCCCCTTTAAGCCTGTTTTCCATATATATATATGGTCGTAAAAATGTTACGTTTAGCAAGTTAACAGTTTTCTAAAAGGACTAAAATCCTTTACATTATACAAACGATCGGACAAAATAAAGCACAAAATAACATACAAAATTTTTCTTCAGTCGAAGTGGGCCTTTAGGAACGAAGAGGAACGAAAGTATATTAAAGGCTTGAAGCAGATGAGATTCAAAAGCATGACGGCAAGATTATGAACGGCTGTATCGGGAGAACAATGTGTATAGCCATAGGTAATACTAATAGGAATGATATACTTAATTTAAGTTCTTTGTATATAGGTTTGCATGGCGATAAAACATATAATACTTTTTATTTGTCGGGAAACACCACGTAAATTTATTACTGCATAATACATAATTACTAATATATAATATATAATATATAATATATAATATATAATATATAATATATATATATATATATATATATATATATATATATATATATATATATATATATATATATATATATATATATATATATAAGTTCCTGCATGTTGTAACAGTCATGATTGTCACGAAGCATTTATATATAATGGCCTTCGATTTTACTTTGCTTTGCTGTTTAGTATACTTTAAGCATAATACAGTGTTTATGAGAACAACAGTCAACAATACATACTACAAATCATATGAACCAAAGCTAAAATATTGAAGGTTTAACTATACCTAACACTATAAGATATCCTCAAATTATTTTAAGTTTGGACTCAATAATTAAAAAGACTAAAATCCTTTACACTACAAACTATTACAGCGCATAATATCACGATTGAGGGCTGTGATGCATTATAGGTGGTTCAGACACAAACAACATCGCTGTCAGTGTCAAGGGGAGAAGGGTTATACGCCGGATTCACCAAAAGATCGTCTGTATTTGGCAATGGTTTCTGTGGGCAGCCATGGCATCCTTTGCTGCGCTTGTTGCGGTGGGTTACATACCTCATGTTGTTGAAGGTTATCAAGTTGTTGCTGTGGTGTATATCGTGACGCTGTATTCATCGTTCGAATGTTTGATGAATTGGCAACAAAGCCGGTGAAAGGGTCGGTGTCAGGCGCAAATCTGCGATACTCTGTTTGTCGAGAGAACCGTTTTAGTTCGGAGCAGCAGGAACAGATACAAGCGCAAAGAAAGACTGAAAAAACGCCAGCAACCGTGCCGCCGATGATGGTGACCAATGGAGCCTTTGAACCGTCTGTTGAGCAAGCTACATCTTTAAAGCTGCTCCAAATGCACCTTCTTTATGTGTAAAGTTTTCAAGAACTTTTCACGTAAGATTCTCTCAAGTTTAAGCCAGAAAATCGAAAGTAAATTTTAAATATTTGCAATTTTTAAAAGCGGCTACACGCACTGAGTAAATGCGAGCGTGTAACGCCAACGATATGCACGAAAGCGTTCAAATATATTTAGTTATGTAAAGTATAAAGAATACTTGACATGTTTCATGCAATTTACGGACTAAAAAAAAAGTCAAAAGACAAATGGTTTTGATTCAAATTATAGTTTTTTCTTCTTCCGTGTTCGTATAGATTATTCTTATATAGATTATTCTTAACATTCTATATATTATAGGATATATACAAAGTCAAAGCCAAAAGGTATATCAAATTCAGAAGAGGGGTCCGTATTTACTAGTGGATTGTGAATCAGTGCGTATTTTTTACAGTATTTTACAGTATATATAAAGTGTAGGCTATATTAGATCGCATTCTCACGATGTTTTTTGTATCATTAATAGGGGTGGGCGATATTAAAAAAATCATCTCACGATTATCGTCAAGGAAATTATCACGATATTCGAGAATATCGCGATAAATGCAGTAAAAACAATGACCACATTTTTTAGAGCTGCTCCCATCGGTTAATTTTCATAATCGATTAATCGTTGTCAACAATCGATTAATATCGATTAATCGTATTGATAATTAATTTAAATATGAAAAGCCCATGGTGGTTTGACAGGTTTCTAAATTGTAATACCCTTTACTAATTTTTTTTGGGTTTCACCAGTCAGTATAAACATTTTAAATCTGCGTTTAAAATGAACATTAATCACAATTTTATATTGCGCACATTCTCGCGCTCTTACACTTCACATAAGAGACATGCGTGAAAGGACAGAAAGGATATTAAGAAAGTTTACTTTGGTTGTTTACCTTTGACACTCCTAAGCAAATTTAAGAGACTCTTATGGATAATAAATTGGTTGATGTCTGCACACCGCAATGTTGGACGCAAATGGTTATAAATTATTCTAATAAAACTTTAAAGATATTTTCGCTGCACTGGTAACCCGATCAGACTATGGTAAACTTTGCACGCTGCGAGTGAAGTTGATATTTGACCCACAATGTTTTGAATCAACTTGTCATTTCATGTTTCAATCACAATCTTGTCGCAATTTTTTTTAATCTGGAAAGAAATTAACTCATTCCCGTATTACGCTGTGTGGTGTTATAGATTATCCGATTACTGTTAAGTATAATCGATTGTGGAAAAATAATCGATTAATCGATTGATCGATTAATCGGGAGCAGCTCTAACATTTTTCAATCTTAATTAATATCAAAGCATAGTAATCTTATATGTCATCTTATAAAAAACAAGTAAAACAACAAATTAAATTAATATGAAAGTTTTTCTAGTCTAATAGGGAGCTTAAGGTACACCAAATCTACAATGCGGATGTGACGAAAAACTGCCGCTATTATCACAGTTTCACTTCAGTACTTCACGGGTAAAAACTGTGGGTTGTTGTTGGTAAACAAAGCCAGGGACACGTGAAAAACAAAGTAAAACTAGTCTCCAGTTATTAGCGACTGTTTTTTAGTCACATCAGCATCGCTGATTTGGTACATCTTAAACTACCTAATATTTACTATTCATAAACGATCTGTCTAGAATTTACACAGGGAAAGCAAAGCCTGCAATTTCACTGTTCAGCGGTTAATACATAATTATTAGCTTTTGTATCGTCTTATCGTATTCTTATTGACAGTTGTCGTGTTATAAAATTTATATTTAATTCAATTATTCAAGAAATAGTTTTAATTCTTTTAAAACTATATTTTCAAGGAATTGAAAGAATTTTTTAGGATTTTATAACAGCTATATACACATGCGAAGCAATATCACGATAGTCATCGAGCATGACGATAATTTCGATATATCGTCGCTCAAGTTTCTCCCTTCGATACGATAATCGTGATTGAAAATATCGCGATAAATCAAAATATCGAAATATCGCCCACCCCTAATCATTAATTAACATCAAACTAAAACCACTCCAATCAATCAATCAAATCTTTATTTACCACAAATTTACGAATAGACGCACACTAATACATTATATATACATAAATACGTGGCGAGGAGACCTCTAGAAGCCGGAAGCTTTTAAATGAGGCCACCTCGTAGGTGAAGGACACTACATTATTATATTGATTATTTTATAACACACAAATAAGTATAGAGAGTTATAGAGGCGTGAATAAATTCAGACTCGTTTATTTGTTTAGTAGGAAACAGTTATGAATGTAAACTATTGGAGCTTTTTATTGAAAAAGGTAATGAATTCCAAATTTTAGGGCCTTGATAAAGAATCGTGAATTGTTTTATGTTTGTGCGGCAATGGTGAGGTCGATTAGAGTTTGCGTTTCTAGTATGGTAACCATGAACTTGGTTATTTGTTACGAATAAATTTGAGAGAGATACTGGTAGTAACCGATGATGATAGAGAAACATAAACAACACCCCCAAATCATATAGAATACATAAAGAAAACTAAGTAAGTTATACTTTATAATTTAAAGTAAATTTTTAATGCAAAGTATAATAAAATTAAAAAATAAATAAATACTCACAGAGCCTGGGCCATCTGTGGTAATGCCACAACAACAGTCAACGTTACATACTACAAATCATATGAAACCAAGGCTAAAATATTGAAGAAAAAAAGCTAAAGAAAAATTTAAAAATTTTTATGTTATAACACTATATACCGTAAAAAGTTATAACACTGTATACCGTAACAAGTTATAACTCTAACTTATAACATAAGTTCAGCAACCTATTTGTATAAATCTACTGAGCTTCACAGTTTATAATTAGTTCAGATCACATACCCTATTAACCGCGTTCATATACAGACTACAGCGAAGAAATTGAGGGCCGTCATTGTACGGGGGAGGAGAGTTATTAGCCAGATCACCAAAAGATAGCCTGTATTCAGGAATGTATTCGGGATTGTATTCTGTGGTTGCATCATCACCAGGAAATCCTTGCTGTGCCTGTTGTTGCGGGTAACATGCATGTTCGTCAGGGTCATAACCATGTTGCTCTGGTGTATATCCTGATGCTGTATTCATCATTTCAGTGTTTGATAAATTGGCAACAACAGCGGCAAAAGGTTGGCTGTTGACTCGTTGAATCACAATGGCATGATTGCCAGGATTGCGCTTTCGTCGATAATAATAAACAGCAAGCCAAAATAGGATTTTAAGAACGACGACAACGATTATGATGATAGTTTTTGTCGAGCTTGAATTGTCGCTTGAGCAAGCCACGCACTTTGAGTGGAAAGCCACAACAAATACGAAATAGAAACACCAAGAAATCATCTTTAAAGCCGCTCCAAATTCACCTTCTTTATGTATAAAGCTTTCAAGAACGTTTCACGCAAGATTCTCTCAAGTTTAAGCGAGAAAATCAAAAGTAAATTTTAAATATTTGCAATTTTTAAGAGCAGCTAAGCACTGTGTAAAATGCGGGCATGTATGATTGCAATGCAATTTACGGACTAAATGCTTTGTCATTGTGATTCAAATTAGTGTTTCTTCCAAAAATTTCGCCCTTGGCTCATAATATTTCGATTTATAGATTTTTTTAACATTCTACTTCTAGGATATACAAAGTCAAAACGAAAGCCGGAAAAGGGTATCAAATTCTATAATTTGAAACGTTACAAATATATAGAATTTTATACCTTTGTATGATGGGTCTATGGTCCTGGAATTTCAGAATAATCTAGTTCAAATACCTTAATTACCACTTAAAGGCTAATTACACTGGCCTGTAAGGCCAAGTGTCTTAAATCCCCCTTTTTCTGTTTTTTTCGTAGTCGAGAAATCGAGTTTGCGTTAGCTCATCGCAGGCTCAGGGTGCAACGATTAAGCCAAAATGCCAACGATTCCCTCGGTTCCATGTTTTAGATAGTATCGTAATAAGCTCGTATATATGTACGTAATAGCCGACTCATGCCATGCTTGTGGTACATTTTTCGTTTATTAGCCTATACACTTGTACGCACGCGCACAATTCCGAACTGCAATGGCGGCTTTTCACAGAGTGATCAAACTATATTTTACACAGTTTGGTTGAATTTTCAAAAAATTGTGCCGGTTTCCTATGTATTTTACGTTGTGTCGTACTCTGGACTTTCTTGCGTGTTGAATTAATGTGTTTTTCTTTGTGTAATGAGTCGAAAACCACAAAATATAATGACTATAATATTTAGTACTCCACGAAATATAATCCGCGCGAAAAACTTTGTGGTAGCTATACTAAAGATAAAGCGTGCGTTCAAAATACCAGCAAGAACTTTTTTTTTTCTTTTTTTTATTAGTTTTACAATAAGAAATTGAAGGCACAGACAACAGGACTAATAAAGTCCCAAATTAAGTCCTGCCATACATGAAAATACTACGCTATACTATGCTATACTATA
>CACRXK020001684.1:14733-51003 GCA_902702795.2 Paramuricea clavata
AACAAAATACATAGCTAGTTACATATTTACGGTATTACATAATTACATTCGTACAAAAACTCAGAACATGCACTTCTACGAACAACAGGACGTAAAACAAGAACGACATTTAGAGCAAAACGTTTTCCAAGTCCTTGGCCTATTAACCGATCAAAACATGCATTAACTTTTTGAGTGTAGTGATTATAGAGTTTAAGTTTCAGTGACTGAATTGAGAGAGACGATTTTATTTCTCCTGGCAGGCTGTTCCAAAGTGGCACTATCCTATTGAAAAATAATTTTCGGAAAGAAGATGTTCTGCAACGGTTTGGTCGGTATGAATCAGTAGAGCTAAAGCGAGTGTGATGATTAGTAGAATTGACCAGAACTAACTAGAACCTTTGCAAACTTTGCAAACCTTAAACTCTAAACCTCAAACTCTAAGTGTGCAAAGCATAATGGGAGCTGCATTTAATCAGTATAGAACATTGAACTATAAGTAAACTGGAAGGCTAACTCAGGGGGGGGGGAGGGATGAAGCCAGTGCATTTTAATTTTTTCTGAGTTATGAGCAGAAATACTCCACACTGAATGTTGTGCTGTATATGAACTGAAGCTATTGAAAAACGCTATTTGGTGTAGAAATTTCAAAACTTTAGCTTAAAGGGGAAATATTTAAAAACTACAAAAATAATTGCCGATAATTTATTATTTTGCAGTTGTTTTTGTACTTTTTAAATATTTTTCATTTCGCTGAAGTCCTGAAATTTCCACACCGAATAGCAATTTTCAATAGCTTCAATTTGATATCCAGTCCAACGTTTGGGATAAAGTATTTCTGCTCATAAATCAAAAAAAAATTGGCAGTCGGGCAATATTCGAGTTACAGTCGGGCAATTTTAGTTTGTTATAAAAATAAATGGGACAAATTCTGTCAAAAATTTAGTCAATTTTGTGGCCAATGTAGTGGTTTTTGGAAAATTTGTGTGATGTTACGAAAAATTTTGGTATGTCCGGAAAATTTTTTTGACCCCTAAAATGGTACACTGACCGAAAATTATTCGGCGACGGGGGGGGGGGGGGTTAGGTCGCCAAAAAAAATTTCTCCGGAAAAATTTTTTTTGGCACTAGTTGGGCACAATCACGAAAAGTCGGGCAATTTTCTTTCCGCCCCCCTAATTTTTTCCTTCCGGTACGCCCATGCTCGTTTGCAATCGACGCCATATTGGTTGATTTTCAAAACACACGTGGCAACTATAAAATTCATATTCTTCATTCTTTGTCGTATTGTGCCAAAGACCGTAAACTATCCATAATACAGTAACATGTTTTCAAAACAAACCAGAAAATGTTAAATTAACTCAACTATATACTTCGCTGTAAACGGCTTAACGAAAGTTTAAAATCAACCCACCAAGATGACGTCATTGCAGGCAAAGAAAACTTAGATTGTTATGCGACAACAGCAGAATAACAGATGACAATACATACTACGAATCATATAAACCAAGGCTAAAAGCCTTAAAGTAAATTTGGACTCCAGGTATAAAAAGACTAAAATCCTTTACAATACAAACTGTAACAGCGCAAAATATCACGATTGATAGCTGTGATACATCTTGGTTCAGAGTTCAGACACAAACAACATCGCTGTCAGTGTTAGGGGGAGAAGGGTTATTAGCCAGGTTCACCAAAAGTTCGCCTGTCTTTGGGATTGGTTTCTGTGGGCAACCATGGCGTCCTTGCTGTGCTCGTTGTGGCGGGTTAGATGCCTGTTGTCGAGGGTTATCACGTTGTTGCTGTCGTGTACATCCTGACGCTGTATTCATCGTTTGAACGTTTGATGAATTGGCAACAACATCCGTTGGAGTGTCGGCATCAAGCGCAATCCTGCGATATCCTGTTCGTCGAGAGGTCGACCGCTCTCGTCGGCAGCAGCGGAAACAGATACGAATGCAAATTATGACTTTAATCACGACAGCAAGGATGAAGAGGATGACGAACACTGGGACGTTTAAATTGTCGTTTGAACAAGCTACGGGCTTCGAGTAAAAAGCCACAACAAATACGAAATAGAAACGCCAAGAAATCATGTTTAAAGCAGCTCCAAATTCACCTTCTTTATGTACAAAGCTTTCAAGAATTTTTCACGCAAGATTCTCTCAAGTTTAATAGAAAAAATCCAAAGTAAATTTTAAATAAATATTTGCAATTTTTAAGAGCGGCCACGCACTGTGTAAATGCGTCAATACGAGCGTGTCACTTATATAATCGACACAAAATAATCGGAAGCGCTTCATGCAATTTACGGACTAACAAAAAGTCAAAAGACAAATATGCTTTGTGATTCAAATTAGTTTTTCTTTTTCCGTGTTCATAATATTTCGATTTACAGATTTATTCTTAATTAACATTCCAGGATATACAAAGTCAAAACCAAAAGGTAATCTCCTAGTGCATGGTAAGTAAGATTTATATAAGTAAGATTTATATACATATTTATACAATTCCATATATATATATATAAACGATTTTAATATACATATAGGTCCATTGATGTAAATAGTTTTAAATAAGTAATAATTCTAATTAACTCTAATTAATATCTGACGATGTAAACACGTTGTAATTTAGCTTTTTGCATTGAACATGTATTAATAAACCCACTATTATTATTATTATTATTATTATATACGGACCCCCTTTAGCGGATTTGGACCCCGTTTTATAAACACTTTTATATATTAAAAATAACCCCCAATAACGACGAATATGTTAAATTCATTATAGTTTTCAGATACCCGGAGCTACTTATAAACCACGTAATAGTCATTTATTGTGAATAGAAAACATTGTTTTTTTATTGCATGCAGTGAAATCTAAATCTTAAAATACAAATAAACTAGAAAGGTACCAAATGGAAAGTATATATATATATATATATATATATATATATATATATATATATATATATATATATATATATATATATATATATATATATATATATATATATATATCAGGGCGAAGAGAGAGAGGGCGTGGAAACGCCAATACATCGAGCGTCCCCATCCGTGATGTGGGCTTCGCGGGGGGTAAGACGTTCTAATTGTAAACAAATATGGCGACGCGTATATGACCCATCAGAAGGTATGCTGAAACTATTGCTTTATAAAATATTACTTGTGTAATATTTATATGTTTTTGTTACTTTTAGCTATTATAAGAAACTTAAAGATAAGATTTAATTAACGAAAAACTTTATTTCGGGTGTTATTTTATTTCTATACTCTGTTTAATTTGGTGTTTAAAAATGGCCGTCGAAATGTTGTAAGAGAGTGTTAGCGTGCACTGCTTCCTGATAAAAAGCCAATGATTTCCAAAACCTAAATTATAATTTGTTATTAAGTTATGATGAAAACCTTTGCATAGACAAAATTATAGAGTGATCAAATATGAGACAGATAGGTTTTGAACCTTTCAAAGTTCGATGTCGAATTGACAGTTGAAATAGTACCAAACTCCAAGCTGAAATGTGCAACTTTATCGTGTATATTTTTGTCAATTTTGTTTACTGGCCCTTGTTAAATTCACTTGCAATGGCTCGACATAAGTTACAACATACAAACTGAGCAGAGCCCATGAAAAAGCTATCCATACCCCTACAGTCATTCAGCTTCCTAGTTGAAGAATTGCTATTGTATGCACTTGTTTGTACTTCCTTTCCTGAAAAAGGCTACAATATTAAGGCTAAATAGCAGAGAAATATGACCCAATAATCCATGCAATTAAAAATATCTATCAAATTAACTTCAAAAATTATGATTTGAGGAATTATATTTATCAGGCAACCCATAATTTAGTGACAGGTCTTGGGAAATGGGTGTACTACAAAACTATATTGACTGAAGTTTTGGAAAAATTTAGCCAACTTTTGAAGGATTTTATTAGTCCCGTTCACATGAGACTGGAACGAAGTCAATTAATCGGGACCATTTCGTTTTGGTCATAATATTATATATAATAGATGTTTACATGAGGTCTCAAGTCATTCCACCTGCTGGACCAAGCCGACTGACTTCAGACCAGCATGAATTCAGACCGGAATGAATGTTGACATTGGAACAAGTGAACAACACATGCTAACAAAAGCTATCTAAAAAAGAAAATTGCCTGGCAAGGGGAATAAATTGAAAATTTTGTGATTTTCATACCGGTCTCATGTAAACATGTTGACAATTTCAATTTTCATTCCAGTTTGGTTTCATCCTGGCTGATGTAAACAGGGCCTTACAAACTGTGATTCAGTATCATGGGATGAGATTAAGGAATTGAAAGATTTTATAAGTGAGCAATGCTTAAAAGCAAGATATATAAACAATGAAAGAAATGGCACTAACAGAGCCACAACTTCTCCAGAAAAGTGTAAAATCCCATGAAACTGAATCACAGTTTGTGAGTCAATCCTTCAAAATTTAGTTAAATGTTTCCAAAACTTCAGTCAATATAGTTTTGTAGTACACCCATCTTAAGGGTTCCTTTCAGCTTTCACCTTGCAAAGACCTTTCACTAAATTATGGGTTGCCTGAATAGATATAATTCCTCAAATCATGATTTTTGAAGTTAATTTGATAGATATTTTTAATTGCATGGATTATTGGGTCATATTTCTCTGCTATTTAGCCTTAATATTGTAGCCTTTTCCAGGAAAGGAGTGCAAACAAGCGCATACAATAGCAATTCTTCTTCAACTAATGGGCGACCATGCACTTCTAAATAGCAACGAAGCTGAATGACTGTAGGGGTATGGATAGCTTTTTCATGGGCTCTGCTCAGTTTGTATGTTGTAACTTATGTCGAGCCATTGCAAGTGAATTTAACAAAGGCCAGTAAACAAAATTGACAAAAATATACACGATAAAGTTGAACATTTCAGCTTGGAGTTTGGTACTATTTCAACTGTCAATTCGACATCGAACTTTGAAAGGTTCAAAACCTATCTGTCTCAGGTTTGATCACTCTATAATTTTGTCTACGCAAAGGTTTTCATCATAACTTAATAACAAATTATAATTTAGGTTTTGGAAATCATTGGGTTTTTATCAGGAAGCAGTGCGCGCTAATACTCTCTTACAACATTTCGACGGCCATTTTTAAACACCAAATTAAACAGAGTATAGAAATAAAATAACACCCGAAATAAAGTTTTTCGTCACTTAAATCTTATCTTTAAGTTTCTTATAATAGCTAAAAGTAACAAAAACATATAAATTTTACACAAGTAATATTTTATATAGCAATAGTTTCAACATACCTTCTGATGGGTCATATACGCGTAGCCATATTTGTTTACAATTGGAACGTCTTACCCCCCGCGAAGCCCGCATCTATATAAATATATATATTTATATATATATATATATATATATATATATATATATATATATATATATATATATATATATATATATATATATATATATATATACATATATATACATATAAGGCTGTTTTGACACGCAGTGAACAAACAGAAGCTCGTGTCCACACAAAAACGAAGCTTTCTTTCCATGCATAGTGCAAAAATTCACCATTTTACAATTTTTTTCTATAAATCTTTTCTGAATCTCTCGAAACCTCGAGGTGTAAACGCAGAGAAAGCCGACCGAACAATGACGGCGCAGAGCGAGAAATCGATAATATGTAATAAACCGCGCCTGACTGCGTTGCATGCCGGTATAGTCCTCACTCCTCCTCTGCCTGGCACTATAAGCAATCGAGAGCAGGGCCGTAGCTAGACCGATAATTGGGGGGTGGGGGTGTATATTCATATATTTGTGTTCTGCCCGACGAATTTCTTTTGAAAGCTATTGTTTTTAAGGTACTGTATGTGAACATAAATATATGACTATACACCCCCTTCCCCCCAATTATCGCGTCTAGCTATGGTCCTGATGGAGAGAAGCGGGCAAGAACATCATTTTCTCAACAAACACATTTTTTACCGACATCATGCATTATACAGAAGAGGGCAGTTAACGTATATCATGTATAAATTATACAATGGGCCTATTATGCATTCGATTTTACTCTGCTCGGCAAAGCAAGTACTTCTAGTACTTTCTCATCCACTTTTTATCCAAATTTAACAGTTAATTTGTCCTTGGATGACGTTCAATATAGTCGCATTAATTTAAAAATATATTTTATAATTACTGTGTGCATATAATTAAATGACATATTTTAGCTAGTACTATACATACATTTCATTTTCGTAATATGATAATATGAAGAAGTGATAATATGCCTCTGTGCCTGGATGTGTTTGAAAATATTGCATAAGTACACGCAAGCTCATGGAAATTGTATTTAAAAATACCGCATGAATGGCAGTATTATATAAGATGAACAAATACGAGCTGCAGGCGAATGCCTGTTAAAAACACGGATGCGTGATCATCATACTGATTCAGAACTTATAGAGCTATCCATGCAATATGCCGAACCTAATGTTAATGAGCTAATTTCTTTGTTTCACTTCATTTGCATTAGGTTCGGCACACGGAAAGTTCGACGTTTGATAGCCTGGTTCATAGCGTCATCTTATATTGCGTTTAACTCGGCGGTAAGATGAAACGTGCTGTAAGCTTGGGCCATCTGTCAAATGTCTCGCCATGCTCTCGAGTTGTTTTCCAAAACGGCAAACCGTAATGACTACTAAAGCAGGTTTTAAGTATACATGCCGACAGAATGATATGTACTTTATGTAACTTTAATATAAGACTTTTTCATATACCACGCAAAGTAAATTGAAAATCCTTTTGACATTGTACGTTTAAAATCCAAGCATTAATATGTCCACTGTTATTTTGGGTTTCCAAACTTCAAATACCTTCTACATGAAGTATTATGCAGATCAATGTCATGTCCAAAGACCAAACTATTTATATCTTTTTTTTGTTGGGGGAGTTTCTGTAATCGTGGGGGACAGGGGCATAGACAGCCTCACACCTGGGGGGGGGAGGCACGGTGTCCCATAAAATGTTTCAATTTTTAGGGTCTCCGAAACGCTATTTCATACATTTTGACACGTTTTATGATAATCTGACAGCTGCAGATTTGGTGTATTTTATCTCATAGATGAAAACAATTAATTATTGAAAATTGAAATATTGAAAGAATTACAACATTTTATATATTTATTAAGACCTACCCAGATCGTAGCCTGCTGGCTGCAGACGTTGTATTCTTACGCCAAGCGACGGCAGTCTGCTGACCCAAGCTGCACATTCCATTCCCTTTGTTTTTGGAGCTAATCATCTGGCAGTGTTCAAAAGAGGTAGAGCCAATTGTAAGCCTTATTGAGAGATTAGTTACTGGGGAATGTGGGAATATATTGTTTGGGTTGAAATTTCTTTACTTGCGTGGATATATTTTGGAAACTATAGCGGTGAACTTCACGATGTTTACGTAGAATAATATTGTGATCATCTTCTCGCATGTTCTTCGAACTACCGGTGTATGTAAAATGCCAAAGCAATGCAGGAGGTGAAATTTAAATTTTTTGTTAACAACGAGAAACAGCCATCGAGAAACTAGGATATATCAGGATATGTCCAAATGTTGCTACTAATACTTCTTATATGCCATGGCTTCGACAAAAACGACTAAAAAATTAAGCTGTCGTTGTCATGTAGAAAAGTGTAGCCACGTTTCTCGGGTTTTAGTTGTGTTTACAGTTTACATTCAGAAGTGGTTGCTCAAACAGCAAATTAGTTCACTTCGAAACTAATATTTCGCTTTCTAAGCCATAGTAGTATATAAAATTTTCTCTCTTCTGAGTTCTGTTGTCTTAATAATTAAAGATAAATATCTGTCAAAAGTTCAAATTTCAGCGAAATATGTTGGTTTACATGACTATGCGGACTTGCGGTGTGCGGAGTGTTGAAAATGCGGAAGTAGTAATATAGAGGCCGATCGGGCCGGATTTTTGAGGAGGGGTGAGGAGGAGTGAGGAGGGTAATTAGCATTCCTCCACATAAATTCATTAATATTCCTCCTCATGGAAGGCTGAAGATATATACCGTGAAATGAATACTCCAACAACAAGACATTGCTAATCCCAGGTTAACATGGTTATCAACGTCGTTGTTATGGTCAATATTTGCATGTTGTTCAACATTATTTAGCAAACCTCCTACATACATATATACTGTTAAGATGACCGAGTCAGATCATAAGAAAGCTTATCAAGAATACTTGAAGGAAAAAATCTTTTAGAACAGTTGTAATATATTTTGCCATAAAAAATAAATATGTTTTTATCAAATATGCGGTCGTTATATACGTTGCTATGTGTTGCCAGTCATTAGCGACGCTTGGGTGCATGCATATATTAAAGTACAACATAGTTGTACACCTATCAGGCGGGCGGGTTAGGCATATCGCGCGGACGGTAAAGAGCGGACTTTGCAGGCAAAAGTTTGCACAAGATTTCAGTTTTAATATACATTTATTTCTTCAAAACGTTTTACAAAATTTAGTACGGTCCACTTCTAAGAGCGTAACGTCTAGGTGTTTTTGTTATCTTTAAATAGTTCTCATCTATCTTCTGGGGATAACTTTGTTACTTCCTTGCGTTTCATAGGAATATATTTTGGCCTGTCGCAATAAACATGTTTTAATCTTTGCAAATGTTGTGTCGTTATGCGTTGCCAAGTCTTTAGGCGATAAGGAGATGATTAAAGGATTACGCGAACAAACATTTTAATAACTATGTGTATCCCAATGGATAGATAGGGATTATCTATTAAACAGGTGTATGCCTTAAAATCAGGTGCTAGGCTTTGCGGGTATAAATATTAGGCAAAAATTCACTTTGCAACGTAATTGTAAAGTAAGCTAATTGTAACGTACATAAATTCGAAATAGAGACTTTGTTAGAATGTTTTACATGGTGGAATAATAATCCTCTCGCTATATCGATATGTTCAACACAACTTAGGCTCGGAGCCGAGCTCGAATGGTTCGGAATCCTTATCTTTATCTTCTTATCTTCCTTATCCTTATCTTTATCTTCTTTTCTTCCTTATCTTTATCTTCTTATCTCTCTTATCTTCTTTTCTTCCTTATCTTTATCTTCTTATCCATAGGCTCCGAGCCGAGCTCCTTAGGCTCGGAGCCAGCTCCTTAGGCTCCAAGCAGAGCTCCATAGGCTCCGAGTCAGCTCCATAGGCTCCGAGCCGAGCTCCACAGGCTCCGAGCAGAGGCTCTCTAGGCTCGGAGCCAGCTCCATAGGCTCCGAGCCGAGCTCCCTAGGCTCCGAGCCGAGCTCTCTAGGCTCCGAGCCAGCTCCTTAGGCTCCGAGCAGAGGCTCCATAGGCTCGGGGCCAGCTCCATATGCTCGGAACCGGCTCCATAAGCTCGGAGCCGAGCTCCATAGGCTCGAATCCGAGCTCCATAGGCTCGGAGCCGAGCTTCCTACGAAACGTAGGTCTGAGGAAGATGTTGTCAAAACGCTGTGGAATCCGACTGCCTGGTGGTCGGAATAGCTGATTGGCTTATTCACAGGGAAATGGGTTGTGATTGGTTGGTCGCTAATATGAAAAGATTTAAAAAGATCCGAATATATTTCAACGGTAAATCAACGCATATAGACCTAATATGCATACAGTGTGATATTCTAAATATTTTGTGATGTCAAACGACAACTAGTCAATCAGTATCTACCTTCTAAAATTAAAACTAGAGGGGAGTAGAGCAGTATGTGTCAAATACTTCACCGTTGTGTCGTTCCGTTGTAATATACAATACAATAATTTTTACACGATCTAAGTTTTGTGATTAATCATAATATAACTGATACAAATATGTGCGCATTCATGATTTACATTTTGATAACATAGCACGTACAAAATATTTTATTTAGATTTTCCATTGTATGGCGATTTCAAAATGTTAAATTGTAAGAGTTGGGAATTGGGATGCGATTCAACAATAGGACATGGCCATTGCCAAATTTGCGTAGGCAGATTTTATCGCATTTATAGAATGTATTGAAAATGTTGTATTATTACTAGCTGTAACTGTTTATAAAAGCAACAGGATGCATGGGATTAACAATACTTTAAGTATTTATCCAAGTATCTGTACTTATCGACTCTTACTTTGTTTCAATACTTTCAATAAAGTGAAATCGACAACTTTTATTGTATTTTTGGGTGTTAGATGTAAATATGTCAATCATCATCGTTAATTATTGCAAATGCAAAATGGGCGGAAGGCGCTTTTGACAACATTTTCATCAGACCTACGTTTCGCCCTTCGTTGACCCGCGAATTTTAGGGCTGGCTTTCAGGCTACCTAGGCTTGGACAAGAAAGTCATTAAGGTTTTAAATCAGATAAATAGTTTCTAAGTTCTGAATGAAAGAATATGAGTGCCTGAAATTCAATCATGATCATCATGAACTTTTGCTTATAGCACAAAAAGTATTTGACCCAATGACTTCGTTCTAGTTCATTGCATAGCTTTTGATGAAATAAACATCCTCTGAAAATTTTATCCAAATCTGTTTAAATTGTTTTTGAGATATCATTGTTGGCAGATTACAAACCTTGCGAAAATCGTTTATTGGAGAAAATACAGTTTAAACTTTTCATACTATGTAATTGCCTACCAAAAACACTTCATGTCCCTAAAAGTCAATAAAACTCTCCAGCACAATACTTTACTCCCTCCCTCTGTTTGTTTTTGTCATACTTTTGTTTTTCAGCCCTCTTTTTTACTTCGGGCGTGGATTTCTGTCATGGAGAAAGCAACATAGGAGTATATTTTGATTACATAGGCATCATATAAAACCAAAAAATTTTTTTTAGTTTTTTCAAAAATTTGAGAAAAATTTGAGGTCAGCATAAGATATTGATATCCTAAGATACTGTATGATATCCTAAAATATTGATATCCTAAGGTACTGTATGATGTACTAAGATACTGTTTGCTCGACAGGCTCGGAGTTTTTCTAAGTAGCTCGGAGCTGAGCTCTCCTGTCGAGCAAGCAGTATCTTTGGATATCATACATTATCTTAGGATATCAATATCTTAGGATATCATACAGTATATTAGGATATCAATATCTTATGCTGACCTTAATGACTTTCTTGTCCAAGCCTAGGAAGCTCGGCTCCGAGCCTAGGGAGCTCGGCTCCCAGCCTATGGAGCTGGCTCCGAGCCTAGGAAGCTCGGCTCGGAGCATATGGAGCTGGCTCCGAGCCTAGGGAGCCTCTGCTCGGAGCCTGTGGAGCTCGGCTCGGAGCCTATGGAGCTGGCTCGGAGCCTATGGGGCTCTGCTTGGAGCCTAAGGAGCTGGCTGCGAGCCTAGGGAGCTCGGCTCGGAGCCTATGGATAAGAAGATAAAGATAAGGAAGATAAGAGAGATAAGAATATAAAGATAAGGATTATAAGAAGATAAAGATAAAGATAAAGATAAATATAAGGAAGATAAGAAGATAAAGATAAGGAAGATAAGACGATAAAGATAAGGATGATAAGAAGATAAAGATAAGGATATATAAGGAAGATAAGAAGATAAAGATAAGGAAGATAAAGATAAGGAAGATAAGAAGATAAAGATAAGGATTCCGAACCATTCGAGCTCGGCTCCGAGCCTAAGTTGTGTTGAACATATCAATATAGCGAGAGGATTATTATTCCACCATGTAGAACATTCTAACAAAGTCTCTATTTCGAATTTATGTACGTTACAATTAGCTTACTTTACAATTACGTTGCAAAGTGAATTTTTGCCTAATATTTATACCCGCAAAGCCTAGCACCTGATTTTAAGGCATACACCTGCCTAATAGATAATCTCTATCTATCCATTGGGATACACATAGTTATGAAAATTTTTGTTCGCGTAATCCTTTAATCATCTCCTTTTCGCCTAAAGACTTAGCAACGCATAACGACACAACATTTGCAAAGTTTAGAAGATGTATATTGCGACAGGCCAAAATATATTCATATGAAACCCAAGAAAGTGACAAAGTTATCCCCAGAAGATAGACGAGAACTCTTTAAAGATAACAAAAACACCTAAACGTTACGCTCTTAGAAGTAGACCGTACTAAATTTTGTAAAACGTTTTGAAGAAATAAATGTATTTTAAAACTGAAATCTTGTTCAAACCTTTGCCTGCAAAGCCCGCTCTTTACCGCCCGCGCGATATGCCTAACCCGCCCGCCTAATTGGTGTACAAATATGTTGTACTTTAATATATGCATGCACCCAAGCGTCGCTAATGACTGGCAACACATAGCAACGTATATAACGACCGCATATTTGATAAAAACATATTTATTTTTTATGGCAAAATATATTACAACTGTTCTAAAAGTTTTTTTCCTTCAAGTATTCTTGATAACCTTTCTTATGATCTGACTCGGTCATCTTAACAGTATATATGTATGTAGGAGGTTTGCTAAATAATGTTGAACAACATGCAAATATTGACCATAACAACGACGTTGACAACCATGTTAACCTGGGATTAGCAATGTCTTGTTGTTGGAGTATTCATTTCACGGTATATATCCTCAGCCTTCCATGAGGAGGAATATTAATGAATTTATGAGAAGGAATACTAATTACCCTCCTCACTCCTCCTCACCCCTCCTCACCCTTCCTCAAAAATCCGCCCCGATTGGCTTCTATATTACTACTTGCAGAGTGTTGTTGTTCTAACCAAAGGATGCCTACACTGAACAACGTTACAAACATAACAAACTAGACATGATTTTTACAACTATGAATGCGTGCAACACATCATAAGCTGACACCATGGATATGTTAACACACGTCCCACGGATACCTCGACAATAATGTAAAACCTAATTCGTGATAATATGCAAACCCTTCACAACGCAAACTTTAGCACATCTAACTTCTTTATATTCCATCTAACTTCTTTTTATTCCTCAAAGCTCTATACATAAAATTCCTTTCCCCTTTTCTTAATTCTGGTCTCAAAGGCAGCAAGGAACTTGTCCTGTTTTCTTAACTTTTCATAACACTTCCATTATCATACTCTTGCCAACAAATTCCCTTGTAATGACGTCATGTGATGAAAGCTTTATATAAGACCGTGTATTATATTGTAACGTTAGTCTGTCTGATTGTGATTTTGCAATAAATTTGAAATATCACACAAACTCATTCTTGTCTTGTTTTTAAATTAATCCATATCTTCGGATTATGTTTTGTGTTATATTTTCATTATTTTTGGAGTAACCTGTGATGTTGGTGAAGCAAAATGTGTATATTTAATTCTCAGGACGCAATTTAGACATTTAGACTTATACTTATGTCTCTATGCACATATTTTCATCCAATGAAACCGACATCACTTGTCAATCATATGTATCTCTGTAAGGGATTCTTATAATTAATGGTGCAAACTAATCAAACTTCACTTTCCGAAATATAGAAGGTTCGCTGTGATTGGTCGATTGAAGGGTATGGAATGTGCAGCTCGGGTCAGCAAACGTTAGTTTTTCGTTGCTTGGCGTAAGAAATACAACGTTTGCGAGCAGGCTAACCCAGGTCAACTCTGTAGCTCAGTTGGTTAGAGCGTTGCACCAGAATCGCTGGACCGTAGGTTCGATTCCTGCCATGCAGAGGACCTATATATAATTGCAATTTTCGCAACTGATTCTGGTTGAATCTTAATAAATGTATCAAATTTACACTCGACATTTTCGTATTATTATTGTACGAATTTCAAACGTGCAATGATAAAAGGTTTTTTTAATTTTTATAGTTTATTTTTAATTTTTTAATTTTAGTCATTTATTTTTTTGCTAGCCGAAGTGTATAAAAACGTGTTATTTTAAAGTTGTTTAAAGTACATAATTATCTATAGTCCGGTTCAACATGCATATAGTAATAGTTTGCAATTGCAGTTTTTCCTTTTCGAAAATAACTTGAGAACAGGTGCGATGGTACATGTAAATGGAAGTTTGTTTTGAAAGTACAAGTGGCCGAAGCGAAAAGCACGTTTCGTCAAGTCGAGTCACTAATTACGAAATAAAAAGAAATACAAGCTCGTGTCTCGCTTTCGATTTTTACATTAAAAATTACATGTCGCTATGTATGGAGGATAATTACTCCAAAATTAATGTTTGAATTTTGCGTTCCAAGTTCTAGATTTTGTTGTTCGTTCCGTGCTTTATGATATCAATAAATTGAATTTTGATATTAAAAATTGAATCTTGATGTTCGCAATTGCATTTGCACTTCTGTTTGCGCATTCTGTCCTTAATGGTAATGGTAATGGTTTATTAACACATTTAGTAGTAGTTACGCTAATTTACAATGTGTTTACAAATTTGGGTATAAAAAAGGTATATATTCCATATATTTACATGTCATTCATTAAAATTAAAGTTTTACTGATCTATATTTATTTACAATATGTATAAAAACTACTAATGCATACCTATTTGTACATTATCTGATAAAATTTTAAAAATGATGATCCTAATCAACTAGTCTATAATTATATAAGTATATACAGTAGACTAAGGGACTGTGTTTAAAACGTTCAGTTTTAGAGGGAAAATTATATAACTTCTGACTGTTAGTTCTTGTTTCTTTTTGCCTAATGTATTTTAGTTTCTTTGGTAAGAGGCTATATGAAGTTTATGGTTTGGTTCCAGCATTTTTAATTAGAGATACACATAATTCGTCCCTACGTTCTTCCAAAGTTTGTAATTTTGTCTCAGTTATTGCTTGGTCGTAGTCTAAGTTTGGGTAAATTATTCTAAGTACTCGTTTTTGAATTCATTCAATGCTCTTTTTCTGCTCTTGGGTTAGACCTCCGTTCCAAATCTCTGCACCATATTCTAGAATAGAACGAATTACTGAACAGTAAAATGCTAACAAATCTTCCATGGGGGCACCATAACTCTTCAAGATCTTTAATAAATACAGACGCTTGGCCGCTTTGTTTGTAATATATTTCGTATTAGTTTTCCATTTAAGATCGCAATCTAACCATATTCCCAGTAACTTATATGACTTCGTTCGAGAAACATTATGAACACCAACATAAATTGGGGGGTATAGGGGATATATTTTTCCTAAAGTCAATAATCATCTCCATACACTTTTTATAGTTTAGTTCCATTCCTTCGTCTTTTGAAAACTGTACCACCTTGCCTACGTTAATTTGAGTATTGCCGATAGAGATACCACCTAAATGGTCACTGACATTGATTACTTCCGATAATGTTGTGTCATCCATAAACATCGCTACGTCCTGGTCTTCTACGGCATTACATATTTGATCTTGGTTATTGGGTATAATAGACGTTGGTAATTGGTTTATTTTTATTATAAACGCAATAGGACCCAACTTACTCCCTTGTGGAACGCCTCCCTTGATTCTTTTACAATCAGACTGTTCTCCATGGAAAGACATTACTTGTGATCTGTTATAAAGATATGATGCAAACCAACCAACCACAGCCGGACGAACGCCGATTTGCATAAAATTTTCTAGCAGCACATTATGATTGATCAAGTCAAATGTCTTTCGAAAATCAAGACTGAAACGTAATACGAACAATTCTTTGGGGGCTTTCCATTGCCATATGCCATTTATGTAACAAATAAATCCACGCATGTATTGTAGATGTTCCAGGCAGACCGCCAAATTGACTGCTACTGATTTTATCATAAACATCCTCATAAATCCAATCGTTAACGTATGATTCTTGTATCTTGGATAATGTACTCGTTAATGAAATAGGTCTTAAAAGGTCTACCCTAGAGCAGGGTTTACTTTTAGGAATCCCACACACCCTCGAAATTTTCCAAATATCTGGGAATACTCTGCAAGTAAATGATTCGTTAAATATGTAACTTAACGGCTCGGCAAAGTATTTTGCGAATGTTTTTATTATCTTTACATTCGGGTCGAACGGACCGCTTGCTTTATTCGGGTTAAGTTTACTTAACTTATTTGCTACACTATCTGCGGTGATGTTCGATAGTTGTTCTTCCATTCCAACATTAAACCAGCTATCATGTACTTCCGAGTAATTACTAGTAAGACTAGTAAAATGTTCGTTCATCAGATTAGCTGTGTCTTTTGAATTTAATGGGTTATCAGACTGTGGGCTATTTAGAATAAATTCCGGTTTACTCTGTCCAGTAATGTTTTTTATATTTTTCCACCACTGCTTTGAATTGGAACAACGAGCAGGTTTGATTTTTTCACTGTAATATTTCTGCTTCTCTTTCCGAATTTATGAGGTAATTTTATTACGAAGCGATCTGTATTCTTCCATTCTCCTATGTTGGTACATTTTATTTCTGTTAGATATCATTTGTTTAATCCTCACAGACATAAAGGGTTTGTCATCTTTATGGACCTTGATAATTTTTGTTGGAAAACAGTTATCAATCATTGCATTAGTAATCGATAAAAAGGCGTTCACTTTGGTGTTAATACACGAGGCCTCGTAAACCGCTGACCACGTCTCTAGACCGATACAGTCTTCAAACAAGCGCAACCTCGTTTCTTTAATGGGTCTCACTGTAATCTTTTTTATCTCATTTTTACCATGAGCTTGTTCTTTCGATTTCCGTATAATAGCGCTGTGGTCCGAACAGCCAATCGGTGCCAGAGATACTGGTGTTTCATAAAACGAATGTGCATTGGTCAGGATTAAGTCTAGAATTGCTTTACCTCTGGTTGGTGTTTTGATTACTTGTTTTAACTTACAATGATTTTTAAGGACTCTTTCCTGAAACCCATTACTTAAGGGATTAAAATCCCCAGTAATAATAATTGATGTATTTGGACTCTCGCTAATAGGAGAATCATAACAATAGCAACAATATTCATAAAAACTTTCAACTGCTTCGGTATTCATCGACGGTGGCAAGTATACACACGCAAGTGCAAGTTTTGAAATTTTTCGTGGAAGCCATTTTGGTCGGAGAGTAATCCACAGACATTCATAGTCCGAATTGTAAAAATCTGGACGAATTTTGAAAGGAAGGGATTCTCTTATATATACGGCCACGCCTCCTCCTCTTCGACTTTGGTTTATCTTTCCTAACTACACGCGTAAAAATTGATCAGGTTGTTGCAACATTGTTCGCTGAACAACGTTGCAACAATGAGGTTATCATGGCTGAACAACGTTGTTCAAGCGACAATCGTTAGCAACATTGTTCCAACAACTTGTTCACGCTTGATGAACGAACAATGGTTTTTGCAACATGATGGAACAAGCGTCAACAAGGTTGATGAAACATGCTTGATAAATGTTGTCAGAACAATGTTGTTCAGCGTTGTTCATTCATCAGGCGTCAACAATATTGTTCGAACAGGCGTGAACAACATTGATGAAAGAACAAGTTGTTTTTAGTTGTTCGAACAACCGTGAACAGCATTGTTATAAATAGACGGTAAAATAATGATTTGAACAACACGAAAACTTGTTTTTATTGGTTGTTTCGAAATCGCTGGGATGCAAAACGGACGAATGCGACGAATATCACGAGAGCAAGAAATCAAACGGGCTTTTACAGCAAAATAAATGTCATTTAAACTTTGTGGTTTTTTCTGAAGATTGAGGGGAAAATACTGAAGAAAATAACTTGGTAAGTGTCTTGTTTTGAGGTAAGGTTAATTGTAAAAGCTTAAAACAACCCGACCTTTTGATTTTAGTCATTTTCATAGTGCACGACGAAGAAATGCACACGCACAAACTTTATAGTACTTTTATATAGGCATTGCATTTTGATATTTTTCTCTATATTTTCAGTATATATGAAACAAGAAACCACGGTCATGCTGTAATAAAAGCCGTAATATAAACAAAACATTTAATTCTCAAAATATTGTTTAAATTTTTCCAATTACACTCTAAATTTCTGTCAGAGTCTTTTAACTTTGAAATTTGAATATGTCAAAAACGCTTTCATATCATATGTCCTCCTCTCCTTCCGTCCCTATTGTTGTTTGTAATTAATTTAAGTTTGATCACTGCTATATATAAACAATTCCTATTGTGTTTTAACAAGGTCAACCAAATACTTGATCAGTTTACACACCAAGAATGATGTATTTACTGCATATAATATGTGATGGATAGATTATAGGTAGGTAGGTAGGTAGGTAAGAGTGCATACAGTTAAATAATTAGCCATTTCTCATATTTCCTTTTATTTCCTGGTTAAGCAGGTGACTATAATTGTCATGGAAGGTATGAAGGAGGTAGCTATGATTTCTCACATGGCTATGGGGGATAATTATGACCATTATTATGCTCAAATGTAATTATTGTCTCATTTTTATCCTTTTTGTAGTGTAAACTTAAGTATAAAAATAAAGATCTATGAATATGTCAGACAAATTATATACAATGGGTGATCACTTGGTAAGTAATTTTTATACCTTTGTTGTGGTCTGTGTAGATGGAGGCTATTTTGGCAATAGCCATGCACTTAGACATAGCATGACCAGTCCATATGTGGACTAGCTGCCTATGTCTATTAAACATGATTGAATACCCAAATTAGATTCAAGATTATGATATGTCCCAGGCATGGATCCAAAAATGACCATGTACTGAAGTTATATGGCATGAGCCATGTAAAATATGTTGGGAAACATACCATTGGGGCTGCATCCCACCATAATGCACTAGTCAATTGAAACACCGATCGATCCCCGGGATAGGGAGGGGAAATTAACATTTTGACAATGTTAAATTTTGGACATTTCCCCGCTACCAGGAGAATATTGACTGTTAAAATTACTGTCCCTATGGCCCCAGCACTTTGCAAATTTTCATGACTTGGGAAATTTTCATGACTTGGGAATTGTCCTGGCTAATAAATTGACTTGTTATTTACCCTGTACCCCGGGGGAAATGCTGCATTAAGACCGTGTTAATCCACGGCCATTCCCCTGTTAATTCCCCGCCCTGTCCCGGGGGTTGGGGGTTTCAATTGACTATAGTGCATGCATAAACAGGTCCATTTTGTAAATTAATGGCACTATGTATTTAATCTTAATTTATAGGGTCTGTGAGTTCATATCTGGAATAAAATAATGGCAAATCTACAGAAATATCACTGCTAAGGAGTGTCAAACTAATTCAGGAGGACTGAATTAACTGGATGTTCTCAGGATGAAAAAGAAATTGTTGACTTTAATTGAATAATCATTATCATTAATGTAAGGTTAAAAATATTGAACTTTCAAAAGGATGCAGACAGAAAATTGAAAGTAGGGCCTGAATTTCAGGTTAAGTGATCCAGGAATGGGGTTGGCCCTCTGCAGGCTAAATCAATTGAGGGAGATCCCTTTATTTCAAGTTAAATGATTATTTGAATAAGATGCCATTCAGGTAATAAGGGCCTGGTTAGGTCCATATTTTAATTCAAATTATTAAGTACTCGATTTATCCATCAATAAAACCCAACATTAAAATTTCCATCGAGTGAGATGCAAAAAAACCATCTATAGTTTATTAATTATGTTAACCTAATCCATCAATTGGCAATGAGCCTACTTTAGTAATAATTTTATATACTCTATCTCTAATTTGCCCATTATATTTATAAACTGACAGTTAATACTATTACTCTTTCACATATACTAATAAAATCATCTGGACCCGGTTGTTCGAAGCCCGTGTAGGCTTTTGAACTACCGGCCCCAGATGATTTTATTAGTCTGTGAAAGATTAATTATTAACTGTCAGTTTATAAATATAATGGGCAAATATATGATTATGTACAAATTGCATGCATGGTTCATAAAATCTGTGTGATAGACTTGCTCCAACAGATTCAAATTCCATCCTGACAATACCTAAATAATAATTATAGAGGTTGCAGTGTTGCACTACCTTTTGCTAAAATACTGCCATTGTTTACCAGTATTTAATATGAACTCAAAAGTCAAAACACTTAACACTATGAAGTATTTTATAGATGTATAAATAGCACTTAGTATTTTATAAACCTTAATTGCATATAAAATAGTTTATAGTTATCTTACCTTTGTACTTTTACTGTAATTAACTCTTTAGTTTGTATTTGTTCACTAATCTGTATTTTCTTATTTCAAACTAAACTGAATTTCATATCAAGAAGCGAAGTTTGTCTGTTTGTGTGCTTATTTATTAGGCACAGTTCAGCCTTCTGAGTGATGGTTTTTATGGCGCATTACAAGCCTTTTAATTGAAGAAACTAACTAGGAAAATCAATTAAGCATAATTCAAAATCAGTGAACTCAATGTTTTTAACATTAGAAATGTTTTAAAATGTTAAAAACATTGAAATCACTGATCTTGAATTATGCTTAATTGATTTTCCTAGTTAGTTTGTTCAATTAAAAGGCTTGTAATGCGCCAAAAAAAGCATCATTCAAAAGGCTGAACTGTGCCTTTTAATTTATCTCCACCCCCCTGGAAAATGGCCACGAATAACAGCGTCGAAAACGATTGATATCAGGCTGTTTATGTATTGATAAAACAAGACTGTTCGCAGTTGTTGACAATATAAAACATCATTGATATCAGGTTGATCTCAGTTGTTCCAACAACGTTGTTCAGCCTTGTAGATTCATCAGCCGTCAACAACATTGTTCGAACAAGCGTGAACAATATTGTTAACAACATTGCTGCAAGTGGGCCGCACAATATTGCAGCATCCTGTTCAGAACCAAGTTGCAGCAACTTGTTGACAACTTGCAACAACATGATGATTTTTACGCGTGTATGGTAAAATCAGGAATATGTAAGGCCTCATCGGGAATAGCATCCGTAAGCCAGGTTTCAGTAACCATAACTACGTCCGCATTTTGTTAGTTAATTATAATCATCAGTTCGTCTATTTTGCTGAAAAGAGATGTAGCATTAAAAAGCAGTATATTTGGTAAAGTATGTTTAATAATCTGACGACTAGGCCTTGAAATCGGAATATTTACCAAGTTATTTCTAGGTGCATTCTGCCTTGGTTTGTGTTCACGTGTATTGGTAATTCGAACAATATTAGGAACAAATTCCCGAGATCTGGATTGGTTCTTTAACATGGTGCTAGAATGAGTAATTTGTTTATAATCTATTGGGACTTCAATTACATTGAATCTATTACTCGTTGTGACGGGACTTCTGTAAGGTTTTCTCTGAGTTAGACGTACATAAATTGGTTGGGATTTATCATTGCCACTGTAATCACTTAAAAATAGGGGTAGGGTATGCTCATTAGTGGCCGTAGGAGCTGTCGATTTTGCAGCATCGCCGTCGGTGGGCATCGATTCAGACCCATCGGAGTGGGGATTTGTTGGTAACCGGCTCCATGAGTTATATTGAATTTCTGCAGACCCACCTCCACCTGTCTCAATATTGACTTGATGCTTTCCATAAGCATTCCATTGTGATGACCTAACATTATGCGTGACCCTTAGAACACAATTTTCAACTCGTATTTAATGATAATTTATTTCCTGCAAATAATTTTAATTATCTATAATTCCAACATTGTTACTTCGGCTGTTTGGCATACGGATAAAATGGCCGCGAACCGTTCAAAATCGAAAGAAGCAGCAGTTTTATTACACCGTGCGGCAAGCATTTTAACGCAAAATTCTGCCGAACGTGAAGGATGTTCCTCGGAGAGTGCAAGGAACAGCAATATGGACAATACAGTGCGTCCAATTCAACCTGCCCCAAGTCAACAAACCACAACTTCTAGTCACGATGAATTTCGGCGATTATTCGCCCCGCGTATATACAATAGGGCTAACAATAGTAGCTTCGTTCATCGGTAAGCGCGGTCGAGGTAATTTTTGAGGACAAACGCGTTCTTCTAAGCCACAAGATACGTGGATACACGATATTTTTGTTTGGCAAACGCCACAAGTAGCTCGCTGAATTAAATCGTAAATAATGCACTTTAAACGAGTAAGATGTAAAATGTATGAAGTGAATCTTGATGTGAAATTGTGAATACGCTGAATACGATATTTTACAATTATAACTCTCCGCTTCTAAAAGCTCCATCAAAAACACTCCTTTAGCTCGAGTAAACGCTTAGCAAGCGTCTTGTTTGCTGTAAATTTGTATGTATGATCACATTACATGTAACATTAAAATTATTTGCGGGAAATAAATTATCATTAAATACGAATTGAAAATTCGGTGTTCTGAGGGTCACGCATAATGTTACGTCATCACAATGGAATGCTTAATGACAGAATGCGCAAACAGAAGTGCAAATGCAATTGGGAACTGTAGTGTCCTTAGATACAGTATCGTATTGCATCTCAAACTAATTACCTTATGCTTGTACATATATAATAGTTATTTCTTAATATCACATTACATTATTATAGCACACAAGTGCGTGCGTGTGTTCGATTCGAGGTTATAATATAAACACAACATCTGGCGACGAGGATACTTAAACAAAAAACGAAGTTTACGAATCCATTGCTTCTTTACTGCGTACACCACTTCTGTAATCCAGATATCTACTGAACAGTCCTTCGAATCAAGGAAATCACGGCAAATCCCACGACAGACATTGCGATCAACATCAAGCACGAATCAACAGCGCCGCGCCACAGCATTCAGTCCGTATGGCTACATCACTACCCGTTTTTCCCCCGTTTGACGTTCACCTTGACTCTAATGCTGGTCCACGTTGGACCCGAAATGGCTTACTCGCTTTGAACGCTTAATTGTTGGCATGATTATAACCGATGCTACCCAGAAACGAGCGTTGTTATTACACTACGCTGGCCCAGGTGTTGACAATATTTTTGAAACACTACCCGACACGGGTGAAGACAAAGATTATAAAAAAGCCGTAGAATGTTTAAACACGTATTTCTTTCCGAAAGTCAACATGGTCTACGAGGAATATCAATTTCGTCAGGCCAAACAGCGCTCGAATGAAAACCTAGCTTCGTATCATACCCGGCTTAGACAGCTTGCCAAACACTGCGGTTTTGCTGACGTTGACAAAGAAATTCGCACACAAATTGTCTTCAGCTGTACCTCTCACAAGCTTAGACTACGTGCCCTTCGCGAGGACCTCTTTAATCTTTAATCTTTAATAAAATTTCTTTTAACACGGTAGCCTATTCAGTATAATATATACAGTCTGTTTTTCAAAGGGCCGTGCTATATAGTATTAACAGTCTTACAGCCCTTCTCGAAGCCGGTCGTGTAGCTGAGATCACAGATCGACAAGCCAGAGACATTCAACCTACCAGTACTGACCAAAGCGTCAATGCCCTTCCCTCACGTAGCAAACCATATCCTGTCCACCCGGATCAGCATGCTCCGCCCCACACTCCCAACAATCAACGAACACACACTCATTCGCTCTAGACCCCAGCAGCGCCCTCGTTTTGTCCAACAAATAGCTGATGATCCTGAGCAAGACCCTGTCTATACTTTTGTTTCTCCCACAGTCCCTGCACAATCGAGCCATCGAGTTATCCCACCTTAGCCATCAAGGCATTGTTAAAAGAAAGCAACTCCCACGCGAAAAAGTCTGGTTTCCAGACATTGACAAAATGGTTCATCATCATCATCAATCAATTTTATTTAAAATCAAAACACGCTAGCCTCGTACAACTAAAAGCTGATTTACAGGAGGGGCGTGATATATAAAACAGTAGAATATATGGAATATTATATGAACCCCCCAACCTTCCCCCCAACAACAAATTGAGAAAAATAAAGTCAAGTAAAGTAAATAAAGAGAGTTAACTATAATTAAGTCAACATGGTTCTAAAAGGACAGTTCCGCAATACTACGCTTAAATTGACTGAGCGAAGTCGCTCTTTTTGCATCTAATGGAAGATTATTCCACAGCATTGATGCGCTATATTTAAAGCTTCTCTTCAAAAAATTAGTTTTTGGTTTTGGAAGTGCTAGATCCGTTTCCTGATTTCGTAAATTATGGCGTCTATAAAGTTCACTAAGTCTTACAAGGCTTTCTCTTAAACATGGCGAACAATTTTCATTAAGGATTTTATACATTAGGATACTCTTCAACTTAGCCCGCCTAACATGTAGATTATCCCATCCTAAACCTTCCAAAAGATCACTTGATCTAATCCTATCATCATATCTTGCTCCAGTGATAACCCTAGCCGCACGATTTTAATTTGTAATATTTGCAATTTATCTTTTAATATTTTATCGCATGTATCCCACAGGGGAGAGCAATAATCAAAATACGGTTGAATTAATGATTTGTATAATGTAACAAGAGAGGTCTGCGGAACGAATGGTTTAATTCTCCTCAATGCTCCTATGCCTGAACAGATCTTCTTGCATATTTCTTCAATATTGATGTCAAAAGTCAATCTGTCATCAAGCTAGATCAACTCCCAAACATTTATTCGAGACAACAGGTGAAATTACATTATTGTTCATGATAATGCTGTTGTACAATTCACCAACTTTGTTGGTCAAATTTTGTTTAGATCCTATGACAATAAGCTTAGCCTTAGAAGGATGGGATTGGAGTTTATTTACATTTAACCAATCTGTGACATTTTCTAAATCAGAGTTTATATCATTAGCCAGCGCAACAGAGTCGTACGAAGAGGCGAAAATTTGGGTATCATCTGCGTATAGACAGGGTGTTGTTGTCTTTAGACAGTTGGGTAAATCGTTGATATAAATTAGGAACAACAACGGGCCAAGTATGGAACCTTGTGGAACCTCGCAAATTATTTCACCTTTATTAGAGAGGCAGCCATTTACTTGACACTGTTGTTGCCGATTTGAGAGGTAGGATTTAAACCATGCAAGTTCAAGTTGAGAAACGCCATAGAAAGCTAGTTTTTCAAGTAGTATAACATGATCTATTGAATCGAAAGCTTTTCTGATATCAAGGAAAACTACCCCTGTTAACTTGCCATTATCCATATTTTTGTACCAGTTATCACACATTTGAATTAGAGCTGTAATTGTAGAGTGCCCTGGTCGAAATCCGGATTGGAATTTGGATATAAGGCAATTTTCGTTTAAATGTTTGTAAAGTTGTGTAAAGATTTCTTTTTCGAAAACCTTACTTATTATCGGTAGAATTGATATTGGTCTATAATTTCCCAAAGTTCGTTTGTTGCCTTCCTTATAAATCGGTATAACTTTCGCATATTTCCAATTTTCTACAAACACTCCAGTTGAAAGTGATAGATTAAAAATATAAGTTAAAGAGGGTGCAATTATATCTGCAGCAATGCGTAGCATTTTAGCCGGAATTTTATCAAGACCGGCGCCTTTCGAAACATTTAGATGTCTTAGAGTTTTCAAAACATTGTCCACTGGAATAAACATAAAACGAAAGGATGGAATAAATAACTTGTTGTTTTCCAAATAAGTTTCAACCTTATTTGTTGACTGATTTGAAACTTCAGAAGCTAGTTTAGGCCCAATATTAATAAAGAATTCATTAAAAGCTTCAGATATATTTTCATCGTTGCGAATAATTTTATCGTCAATTTCAATTTCATTAACATGTTTTTTTTTACTGGCACGACCAATAAGAGAATTAATTAGTTTCCAAGTAGTTTTTGGATCGTTCTTATTACATTCGCCAATTTTTTGGCAGTAATAGCGAGATTTACTTCTCCGAATTTCAATATTGACTCTGTTTCTGGAGGCCTGATAAAGTCTCCAGTGGTACTCAGAGCCATATTTAATTGATTGTTTTTTATGATAATCACGATTACGCATAATTTTTTTAATGCTCGAATTTAGCCATGGAATTGCGGTATGCCGTATACGCTGAAGTCTTAGAGGCGCATGCCTATCTAAAACCTCATTAAAATTATTTTCCCACGCCTTCCAGGCCAAATTAGGATCATTAATGGTTTCTATTGTTTGCCAAGGTATATTAAGCAGATCACAAATGAAATTTTCCTTCACAAAGTGTTTTAAGTTTCGTACTTCTTTTTTCATTTGTCTACGCTTATATGGGATAAATTTGCGGACAACGTAGATTAAACTATGGTCAGACATACCATTATGAATAACTCCTGATTTTGCTATGTTTCTTGTCTCATTTGTGAATATCAAGTCTATTAAAGTGGCTGATCTGTTTGTCATTCGTGTAGGCTCCGAAATCAGTTGTTGCAACTGATATGTAGATGATATCGTGGTTGAAGCCAACGTCAAGATGTGTTTGCCCTGTCAAGCCTCTACCCAAGGAACGTCTTCACCTCCAGAACCACTGAAACCCTCCCCGCTCCCAGAGAAAGCTTGGACCAATGTAGCAGTTGATTTCGTTGGACCATTTCCCACAGGCGAATACCTGATAGTCGTGATTGATGAATACAGTCGATACCCGGAAGTCGAAATTCTCATCACAACATCCGCGAAAGCCGCAATTCCAAAGCTTGATGCCATATTCTCCAGACAAGGCATCCCTGAGATTCTCAAGTCAGATAATGGCCCTCCATTTAAAGGTGAAGAGTTTGAGAACTTTGCCAACCACCTCGGTTTTAAGCACCGCAAGATAACCCCATACTGGCCAAGAGCCAACGGCGAAGCTGAACGCTTCATGAAAACTATTGAGAAAGCAATTCGAGCTGCCACAGTTGAAGGTCGGAACTGGAAACAAGCCATGTATACCTTCCTTCGCCAGTATCGTGCCATACCACATAGCACCATCTCCGTATCCCCTAGCGAAGCACTAAATAACCGAAAGCTAAAAACTCACCTTCCAGATACCCCATCAACACCAAACAACTCCGAGAAAGATGAGGAGATACGTAGTCGAGACGAAAAGAACAAATCAACCATGAAATCATACAGCGACAAACGAAATCGTGCCAAGCCAAACAACATCACCCTCGGTGACACTGTCCTCCTACGACAACCGAAATTGAATACACTGTCCACACCATTTGACCCTGAGCCCTTCCGTGTTGTAGCAGTTAAGAACTCGATAATCACCGCAAGAAACAAGCTCAGAACAGTAACGCGCAATTCCTCCTTCTTTAAGAAAATACCTCATCTCCCTGTTCATCTCGAAATCTCCGACGACGAAGACAATCCACCTAAAACAACCACCCAACCTTCACAACCGCCTTCGCCACCACTGAGGAGATCCTCTCGACAACCAAGACAGCCGGAATACTATGGTTATGCGAACGCAACAATATATACATTTTGAAACGTGGCACCATTTTGGTTTATTGACAACTACGAACTGAAAATCGTTAACTAATATTTTAGATTTAAAAGAAAAAACATTTTATAAAGAAGGGGAGGGATGTAGTGTCCTTAGATACAGTATCGTATTGCATCTCAAACTAACTAGAAATACATGCATGCAGTAACCCCTCTATTGCCATACATTAAACATGAAGTATTCAGAAATGACCAGCACAGAACGCAGGCTCGCGCTCAAGTGTTGCCATGACAACACGATATTCTTAAATTTTTATTTTCATATATTTTGTACAAAACTGCAAAATAGTTGAAAGATTCGTACTTTTAACTATACCACATGAAATAAATTTCTGAAATACATACTGTAGGTATATATTAATTTGCATTTTGTGAGCTTTGGTTTAATGTAAAATTTAACTTGAAACGCTTCGTAAAATGTTTGGAAATGTTCATTCAAGTAAACCTACATTTTGCCGATAAACTGTTTTTACTTAAACAAAACATGATAAGTTTAATACAAATAAAATAAAATTGTTAGGTAATTTCAGTTCAGTCTTCAAATCAATTTGTTCGCCTTTACATTTTAAGATTTTTTCTCAAATTAAACGGTAATTTATGAAACTTAGAGCTTCTATAGTTCATGTTTTTTATTACGTAAAAAGTTAAAGAAACAAAATTCGTAAACATTTTAAAAATATTCAAAGCAAACTTGCCGTATATTTCCCGATTTCCCGTAGTAAACCAACTCTTCTCATTTCTTCAAACAAAATTGCTTCAAGCTTGTTGTATATGAAACGATTTTCCAAATATATGTCTTTTAAAATTGAAATCTTGCTTGCCATATTTTTGAGATAAGTGAGGATGACCACCCACTCAAGATCGTCGCTCGTTGGTCAGCGCCCGCGATGATTGATGAACTTTAGACTTCGCTAATGCTTTCGTTTCCCCGAGTGAAAATAGCCGGGGGGAATTAGTACCCTCGCACGGCGCTTCGCGCCGTCGGCTCGGTGATTACCTTATGCTTGTATATAATATTTATTTTTTAATATCACATTACATTATTATAGCATACTTGTCAGGGGCGGATCTAGAATTTTTCGTACCTCAGTCAAAATTTTTTTGGCGACGGGGCGTTATCGGCGCTGGGCGTGGTCTCGAATGGGCGTGATCGACTCCAGGCGAGGGGGAGGGGGGGGGGGCGCTAAATAGTTTTTATGCTGATAGTCTGCCACTGGATTTTTAGAATTTTCCGTACGTAAAATACGATTTGCCCCTCCTCTTTTAACCTAAATCCTAATTGACCAAATAATAATTATCACTTATTTACTGAGACCAAGGCCGGCGAGGGAAACAGTGTGTTTTGTGGACCCGAGACCGCCGTTGTTGCCCGAGGCGAAGCCGAGGGGCCACAAAACACACTGCTTTCCCGAGGTCTCAGCAAATAAGTGTTTTGTTATATAGTATATAAGTGTCAAAGTATGAATAATTCACCGGTTATTGGAGTAAACTTAATTTGAAACCAAAACTGGATAAATGGAACGCCGTAAATGTTTAGTAAAAAGTTTAAAAATGAACTTTGGAAGTTCATGGTTGACACGCATGCGTATTGCACCCATTTTATTATTGACCGGTCATAAATGTTTCATTGCGGACCGGTTGCCGAACATGACGTTTTGTGGACCGGCACGTGATACGGTTTTGACCAATCGGCAAACAGAAAAATTGAACTTTGACACCAACTATATAAAAATACATATTTAGATTCAATTGATAAACTCAAACGAACCGATTTGATTCTTATCCACTGTAAGAAAAACTACAAATGCACAAAGGTATATTGATCCTATTTCATTACAAAATTTTATAGATATGTTACAATTATATAATACTTTACTGTCGTTACAATAGGAGTGTTGATAAAATATCGCATCAATTCATTACTTAGAGCTGCTCAATTCGTTTGTTCGAACAATGGTTTTACGTTTCAGTGACTGGTTGACCAATTGGGAACATGCATGCCAGTAAACAGGAATTTGAGCAATTTTTGATCAAATGAATTGATCATGATGTTAGATAATGAATTGGTGCAATTTTTTATCAACTCTTCTATTGCAACGATAGTAAAACTCAGCAGCAATTTAACATGTTTGTCTGTGGATTAATGAATCGTCGTCATATTGGTACTATATACTTATAAGTGAATCATTGTAAAACTTCTAAAATCATATGGCAGCATATGCATTAAGGAAATATACTGTTCTGTTACCAAAAACACAGTCAAAGATGAAAGATGTTAAGTCAAATATTAATAAACTCGTACTATTAATAAAGTCTTACTGTGGTCTATATATTGAACACAAAATATACTTTTAATAAACTAGTAACATCAGAGTGGCTACCAGTCAATGAGCTTTTCAAGCTACCAAATTAAATATTTCACATCATCATGTTACACCAGACCATGGACATGTTGTGTGATTAATGCATAAATATAAAGAAATTTTAAATAAAACTTCACTAACATGACAATCAACAAATGCTCACAATGTGGACATTGAATATTAACATATTTTAGCTTCTTGACGCGAGAATTATGCTAATACAGCAACACAGCATAGCTAATATATTAAAATATCATATGTCAGACAATCACGGATGGCTTGGTACACCGGTTTAATATAAACTAAATATACATCACTATAAAACCATAAACTTATATACCTTATTGCAGTGGAAGCTTGTCTTTCTCTAGCAGTAGCTCTCTGCGCCAAAATTTCTAGCGAGGCTTCTACTTGTGTTGTTGATGGCGCCACTCAGTAGCTTGTCAACAAAATTCGTCCGTGAGGCAACGATATTCTTTTCAAGCTCCGTATACAAACGTTGTAGAGATTCCAAATCGTTTGACGCAATCGCAAACTGAACATTGTCGAAAATGTTTCCAGATATCGCTGGTAGAAATCGCTCGTAAAAATAGTAAAACTTATCAGATAGACGTTCGAAATAGTAAACACTCAGAGGTAAACACTAATGCCGTGTTGACAAATACCTCACGCTGCGAATCCGTCGAAAATATAAGCCAATGACAGTGCAGAATTTTTTTAAATGGTTCAATCAGAAGGCTCATACAGAGCCCCTGAATCTGCAAATCCGTCAGGCCTCCCCACAGATCCGTCGCAAATGGCCGTAACCATGGAAATGAGCGTGTCAGCCAATCAGATAGCCGGATTTAACCCCCGAATCCGTCAACTTTCATGCGTAAGACAGCTGTTCGTGACTGACTAACATTGACTTTGCCGAGGTTTTGCCGCAGCATGAAACGTATAACTGGACTACCGGTACGATTCAAAATTTTAGTGACTCGATCTACTGGCCACTATAGATAGCTGGAGTCGAATTTTTTTTAATTAGGTAGACAATTTTACTTCAGTCGCGCGACTGATTTGACGACCCCTAGATCCGCCCCTGCACAAGTACGTGCGTGTGTTCGATTCGAGGTTATAATATAAACACAACAGGAACGTCAAAATTCAATTCTTTAATATCAAAATTCAATTCATTGATATCATAAAGCACGGAACGAACAACAAAATCTAGAACTTGGAATGCAAAATTCAAATACTAATTTTGGCGGTAATCACCCTCCATAGCTATGCTATTCTAAACCAACTGACAATAAGAAAGTAACAATATACTACTTTCTAAATAAATGTTTCGACCAATGGCAATGCTCCAAGATGGCCAGCAGTCGCTGGCCATTCGTAATTTTAGCCTTCGTCACCTGTTACCAGCTTACATGATATGCCACGAACGAGAAGCCATTGTGCGGAGAAATGAACATTTTAAAATCATTTCATACACATGTATATTTTTTCCGAAATTGCGAAGTTTTCTGGATTTTAGATTCTTTCTAAAATGAGATTTTTTATTTAAATTTGTAAATTTCAAGAGTTTGAAATACTTGAATATATTTTCCAAGACCATTTTAAGATATCCCATTGCGAATAAAAATCGCCAAATGGGAAGGACTTGAGATTACCAGTCGAAAACAAAATTTTTATATCTCTGCTGTCACAAAATATTCTCAGAATTTTCAAACCGATTTGCCCAAATGGAGGTCGCTGTATATGGGAGAAACATTATATGGCCATTGCAAGGCTCTGCAAACTTCTGGTTTCGTAAACTGTTTTATCCACAAAATTTCGTTGTCTAATCGCGAGTCAGATCATTTATAAATTTTATCGCCAAGTCTGGATTATTCTTATCTTGATTATTTGAGTATTCTTTTGACAACTATTCCTTGTTATTCTTTTGAATTTTGACTATTCGTTTACGCAGAGAATATAATTTCAACACTATAAGATACACCATGGAACGGCCGAAAAATCGGCCATTTTAAATTGGCCGTGTTAGTCCAGATTTTAACGCAATGATAGAAAAATATCTCTTTCGATAGTTGAAGGCATAAACTTTATCAGGAATGGGAAAATTAAACCTATACATACCCAATACTTAACGCACACATCCGTCCCTGAATGTAATGAAATAATTTAAAGAAATGAAAGCATTTTTGTTTTTCTACGTTTTATTTGACTATGTTGTAGTTATATTCAGGAATGGATGAAATTACAAGCATAACAGTGCATGCCTTGCAGTATATTCCCTAGTCACAGCTACCGTCTTTCTTACAGTGATGATGATATGCCTAGCCTATTAATATTGAGGGTGTATAAAAAAAACTGAACATGTAGATCTGAAATTTCTCTCAATTTTGCAAAACAGCTATTAGTATCCAGTTTTTGATATATATATAGCTTCTTTGGGTACTTATAATGTAGAATAATGAGAAAAAAAATTGGGAGATTTCAGACAATTTGCTTCAATTTAAGTTCTTTAACTATTCACGCAAACTTACATTTTTTCCTAAAAAATCAGCCTTTTGCATGCTTAATTATATAACGCCTTTGCCTAATTTGCATATGTCGGCAATATGCAAATTAGGTAAAGACATTAATTAAGCATGCGAAAGGCTGATTTTTTAGGGAAAAATTAATAGGTAAAGGGCTTAAAATAAAGCAAATTGTCTGAAATTTTGTACAGTAATTTAAAAACCCAATACATTTTCCATCCATTAACTCAAAATACGATTAAAGCTTTTAAATTTCGTGCGCAAGCCATTTTTAGTTTGTTGGAAAAGAAACACCCCCTGGTTTACAAAATTTGAGTTTGAATATTTTTTCTCATTATTCTACCTTATGAGTACTCAAGGAATCTATATATAACAAAAACTTGATACCACGAGCTGTTTTTCGAAATTGAGAGCAATTTCAAATCTGTTCAGTTTTTTCTGATACACCCTGTATAGATGAACAATGTAAGTGTATAGTTCGTTGTGTTCACGTTTATTCTATGATCAAAACATTGTTGGTGAGTTTCCCTCTAGCCTTAATTTTTTGAAGCATAGTTATAAGTGCAGCTAGGATTCAATTCGTCGACATATTTTCAGGCTTTTCAGAACTTTCAATCCTTCGGTACGTAACACCTTGCTTTTCCAGTAAAAGATTAAACAGTTGAATGTACAATTCATGAAAGCTATGGTTCTAGTCCAGATCTCTGCAATGGTTGCATTATCCAAAGTATATGTTGTCTCTGTCGTGTTTATTGTTAGTCCAATGCAGACGAATAATGGAATGGATAACACCACAACACAAGCGACTGCTAGCAAGCAACTCGATATATTTTTCAAAGAAAACGTCTTTTTAATTTCGGGTGATACTCTTTTGTTTTTACGACTTTTTCTGACGACTAGAAACAGTTTGTAGTTGAAAAATAACATTGCAGGAAAGAAGAGAATACAAATAATTAGAGCATGCACTTGGTCGGAAATAACAAAGTCGTTTACAGTCATCACTTTCAAAGTTATTTCTAAGATGTTCAGTATTGCAAGAAGAGTTAAAAGTCTTCCCTTCGTTACCGATGTTCGATGAAAGATAGGATAAGATGTCGCCAAATATCGATCAAAATTCATCACCAAAAGAGCGTATAATGAAAAACCAATGAAAATACCTGTCGATCTTGGGGAACTATAAGCCCATTTAGCATTTACACTCAACCTTCCCGTCAACCATAACATCGAGATAAGGGCCATCAATGGATTATTAGTTAAAACTGCAAGAAAATCGCAACAGGACAAAACCATTATCATGAAATAACATATTTTCTTTCGAAGTTGTACAGACCTCCAGAAACTGAGTATGACCAAGGAATTTAAACATATTCCTGAGAAAAAGAAGAATACGTTCACAGCAAATATGAATATGAGGTTGATAAAATAATACGATTCCATCCTCGAGAGACGTGCATGCGAGTGACGTCTCAAGCATGAAACATAAAACTAAAACCATTGTGTCTTAAGTACCGTATGACACCTGAATTTCGAGTACACTAAAGTGAATAACTGACACATACATGCAAGTAAACAATTACATTTCATTATAACAAAATGGTAATATGAGGAAGACATAGCATGCCTCTTTGTTTTGATGTGTTTGAAAATATTTCCTATTTTATAAGTACATGCAAACTAATAGAAATTTGTACGTGAATAATACCGCATGAACAGCAATGTTATGTAAGATGTACAAACACGCGCACATGCGAATATGCGATTGGCTGTTATATTCAACACATGACGCGTTCATCACACTGATTTAGAAATGATAGCTAGAGCTATCTATGCAATATAAATATATTTTTAATTTAGTTTCGGTTTCCTCCTGCATGAATGTATTAATACTGGATCAATATAAGAGATGACCCTTGCTGGACAAAGAAGAAGAATACAAGAAAAGAGAAACTGAACTGAGAAAAAGAAGAATACAATCACAGCAAATATGATTAAATATCAGATTGATTCCATCCTCGTGCGACTTCTTTCGAATTAACTACATTGAAATAACACGTATACCGCTGTGTATTAAACTTCGAGCAGTATTTTTGGAGAGTATTATTGCGTTGCAGTCGCACAAGGTGGTCACGCCTGTATTTAATTTATGACAATGACACACTTAAATGCCAGTCAAGAGAGTTGGCAGTCACGAACTGTCACAGGATACTGGATATATTTTAAGCTTTCTATATTAACAAAATAACGGTTTGATGAGTGTTCCAAGTATGTTTTAACTTAAATAGAATACATGATAGTGTTGGGAAAGCATTTAGAACAGCTAATCAAGATCGCGTGACTCCCAACACTCATATATTCCTCACCCTAGTTTGATCCGTGCTTAAAACCACACAATATGGCGTCGGCGGAACCTTTTGATAACGCTTTTCATCGGCCGGTCAATGAAGGTCTCAATATATCAACCTCGACCACGAATTAAGACACGTATATCATGCATATAAATTACACAATGTGCTAAGTACGCATTCGACTTTACTCTCTTCGGCAAAGCAAGACAAACATTTTCTATTCTCTCATCCACTTTTGACTTTTTATCTAAATTTAACAAAAAATTAGTTAATTTCTCCTTGGGTGATGTTCAGTTGTCGCAATCATGTTCGTACTAATACGTTTGATATTTCAAATCCTCTTGCTGACAGGGAAACAACAGATGCTCGATCAAGGGCGAATCCAGACCGATGCCAACGATGCGAATGCATCGGTCAAAATTATGATGCTGTCGTCAATAGTCAATACTTAGTCAAGCACTCAGTAAGAATATCTTTGAGTCTCCCCAGCTATCAAACCGCAAATATTTGCCGCTTAAACTTGACTCCATGTCGATGAAATCCAATTGAAATAGTCTCAATAACAGTCGAAATTGTCAAAATAAGTCAATATGCGACGTGCGATCGCAAATGTGTATTTTCTGTTATTTACTCTTTATTTTGCGATACTTAAGCGTCAATAATTTCGCGACAAAATGTGTTATTCTTTACCGCATCCTTTGACGTCACAGTAGAAAGTCAATTCATCACCTACGTCACGGTAGATTTGGTTTGCATCGATTTTCAGCCATTTTGCATCAGTGAATGCATCGGTCCCGAGTCCTTTTCCGTGTGAAATCTACGTGACATCATCAAATCTATTGTTTTAGAGCCCTACGTCATGGTAGATTTGTCCGCTGAGCGATGCATCGCATGCAGATTGCGGGCGCTCGCATCGGTCCACTGATGCAAATTGTAATACAAAAATACTGTGACGTAACGAGGCATTCGATTCAAGTCATGGCTAACCTGAAATTCAGGCCCTAATTTAGAATAGGGCCTGACACAAAACCTGTCTAAACCATGGGACGCCCACATGTTATTTTTAGACACAGTCATACAATATGATGACAAGTGTTGTAGATTTCATTGCACGAAAATAAATACGAAAAATATAAAAATATTCATTTCATGTTGGATTATTTGTTTTTATATTCTCATGAACATGTCCGCAGAGTGTGCATTTTGCTTTTTAATTTAAACTTAAAAATTCAATTTAAACTTAAGAGTTCAGTTTCTCTATTTAATTTAACCGAACAGCAAACAAAGATTTTATAGTTCTGTGCAGGGACTGAATGCAAATAGTTTTGTTCTCTAGCTGCGATCTACTTGCCGCAATTGGAATTAAAGTCATCATTATAAACGAGGGATCTAAACAAACGGCTTGAATACCAAGCTTTCTCAAGGTTTCAACTTGCTGGACGCGGATATACAATTTCTAACGGGATAACAACAGCCTCGACAACAGCAATAACGAAATTCTTTATCGTACCATGACGAAGGCGATATAGCTCAGAAAACAACGCCGGTAGAACCTGATAAATAAGACTTTCGCCGAAGCCAGTTGGCAGAACGGCAAAGACATCTTGGGCCTTGGCTGTCAACAACAAGCTTTCGAATATATGACTTTTGTTGTTCTTTCAGCGTCTTGTGTCCAAACTTCGTCAAAGATTTTGATAAAGCCCTTTCAAAATACTGTGTGTTTGATTTATTTTCTGCCATAAAGCATATTAAACAAAAGAAATTCGAAGAAATTCGACAATACTATTACGATAATCACAATGGAATTTGA
>CACRXK020001685.1:0-48465 GCA_902702795.2 Paramuricea clavata
AATATTCTTAAAAAATTATCGTGTTACCATGACAACTACTTTAGATACTTCATGTTCGGAAAATACCGCAATGTTTTTGTCAGCAAGGCGAGGGTTTCGGCATGCATGTATTTTCTAGTACTTTGATTTGATATGTGCTTGCAATCTGCGAGTACAAAGTATTCGTTGCCCGCTCAACTCTAAGAAAAATATGCGCACGTCACAGGATATTTTGACACGCGTGACACCTAGCGAACTTGTCACAGCGGGTCAAACCTCCTAGTAGATATGCACCCCATTTAGCGGATATGGCCCCCTTTTTGAAAACATTTTTGTATGCTAAAAACAACCCCGATAACGGTTAATATATTAAATTCATTAGTTTTCAGATACCCGGAGCTACTTGTCAACCACACATAATCATTTATTGTGAATAGAAAACATTGTTTTTTTATTGCCAGTGAGATCCAAATTCAAAAATCTTAAACTACAAATAAACTAGAAAGGTCCTACGAAAGTATGTATACAATTATAAAAGGATAAATAGTGTTTACTAAAAACTCATGTATTATGTATATAATATGACGTTTATATCACCAGAATAGTTAAAAAAGGCTTCCACTGATTTAGATGAGTCACCCTCACTTATTGTTTAAAAATATTCATGGTCGCGTTGCTTTACTATAGTATGCTATTTCTATGGTTTTTGTGTAAAACAATTAGTGGATAATCGCAGGCTTCCATTATTGTTTAAAAACATTCCGGAAAATCGTGTTTCATGTCAATCCAAATGCGAAATTAAATTTCTATCACTGCATTCTATTTTTCTATTTTACGTTTTGTGGCCTTTATCACAAATATTTAAAGTGATAAAATACTTCAGATTGATCACCATTCTGAATTTGGTTTATATTGTTGTGTTCACATTACATATATTTAACTTTTGAAGAGGGTCCAAATCCGCCAACGGTGGTCCGTATTTACTAGTAGATATGGACCCCTGGGTGTCCATATCCATTAGTGGATATGGGGGTCCATAAAAATCTGACTGTGACTCAAGCCACAATTTCCGACCGTAACATGCAGGGCTTAAAGCTACGTCTACACGCTACGATTAATCGTGTACGATTCGTATTTTGGGATTTTTAAATGAATGCTGGCGCCATAATTCACTGCCGATTCGTTAAAAAGAAATTTCAAATGTGGACAGCTTACGCGTGTTTACTCAATGACATACGCCAGAAAACGAATCGTACACGATTAATCGCAGCGTGTAAACGTAGCTTAAGTTGGATGAGCAACAAGAATGAGTTTGTCTTTACGCTTTGTGACTGGAATTTGAATCCAGCCTCATGCAGTTATCATGTGACCGGTTGTACAAAAGCCGGATAGCGTTGTCCATCGGACATTGAAAGTACTCGCAGCGTTGGCTATATACAGCCTGGCCCTCGTTAATACAAAATACTTTATATAATTAAGTCATCGATAACAACGTGCATAAAGGGCTCTATAATGACTATAATAGCCGTTATCACTTAATTTTGAAAACAAGGCTCTACTGATAGCCAAGGTACTTGTGGAAAGGTGTGTTGATAAAACTATATCCGTGCAATG
Source organism: Paramuricea clavata (assembly GCA_902702795.2). Lineage (NCBI taxonomy): Eukaryota > Metazoa > Cnidaria > Anthozoa > Malacalcyonacea > Plexauridae > Paramuricea > Paramuricea clavata. The sequence continues at coordinate 1,594 of CACRXK020001685.1, forward strand.
GAATAAATAGTGTTAAATAATTGCTCACAGCCGGCAGTGTTACATATAATACTAGCATTTTTCACAGGGACGCCGGAACGATGTGAAGGCAAGGGGGCAGGTTGTCGTGAAAGGGCACTTTTGAATTGATATATACTAAGAGATGTTTGCAAAACATCTGGAGTTGTACTGTGCCTAATCATGTTTTCTATTTATTGGATGATAGGGTGTACTCTATCTATCTATATTTATTGGTGTGAGGGGGTACTCCGCCAGGCGATTGCGCTATTAGTGAAGCTCGATGACTGCATTTATTGCGTTTTCTGAAGCAAATTCGTAAAAGAATTGCAATAACATTTCTGACAATTCGCTATTTCGCCAAGGCAATCCTTTAAATTGAAAGGGCACCTTTGCCCCCCTTGCCCCTCCTGGTAAAGGGCAACGGGGGCGGCTGCCCCTCCTGCCCCCCAGTTCCGCCGTCCCTGATTTTTCAAAGTTTTTTCAATACTTATAAAATTAGTCAAGGTTATGTAATTCAAGGATACATAATTCAAGGTTATACAGTTCAAAGGTAGACTGTGAAATGTTATAGCATTATTAAATACAGTTCCTAAAGTTTAGGTTCTCAAACTATATTAAAATATAATGTACTTTTATTGAACTATACTTGATCAAATTCAAGTGACGTTTTCTGAGGGATTACATAGAAAATTTCCTTATATATCGATTATGTTTCTGCCCTCTCTAACAATAGCAACTGGACCACATGGATGAGATGTAATCCGAGGAATGTCTTCACCGTCATTTAAACAGAACTTCGAGGTCTCCAGTTCACCTTTTTCAGAGTAACAATGGAGGAAACAGGAATAACCGCCGCTGACCATGGTTAAGACAATTATTTTACGAATGACAAAGTGAAATGACGTTCCACAGACCATGTGACCTGCCGGTAGTTCTAGTTTCAACTTTGGATTTCCCTCCTCTGTGTATATTTCAACAACGTCGCCCAAGAATGATGCCAACATGATTTCATTATTGTCTGAAACACTCATGTAGTGTAGATCAGAAATTTCATGTTCAAACTTGTTTCTTAACTGCCCAGTGTGGTCACAGATGTACACATGGTGGTCGTCGGACTTTGTTGGTGTCATTACAATGTTATTGTTTTTGTTTATTTCTAATGATAATCTCAGATCATGTCTCTTGTGGTTTGGAAGAAAATCCAATTCCCTTTTGTGTTTTACACGATCGCAATGTTCATCCAATATACATAATACTACAAGGCTATCCACATTGCCATTTTGTGAAGTTGCTTCACAATATAGTAGAACATAAACATTATTTTCTTGATCTACAGCGAGACCTAAAATTTCTTGTTTGAAATCCTCCCTTTCTTTAACTTCTGTGCTCGGAACAGAAAATTGATTAACAACTTTACTTTCGCCCGTTCTAGAGATTAATTCAATGTCATTATCATCCCATTCAACTATCTGGCCCCGACTGTTTACAGAAATATTATACACGTAATTGATATTTCTATCGAGTTTCGTTTCGTTGGGAGGTTGGGTCAATTCTTTGCCCCATGACTTTCTTGTCGAAACTTCCTCCCAATTCCATATAGGGTTAAAACTGCGATTAGAGAGTTGTATTGTTGGCCAGGCGAATGCTGAATAATACTTGCTGCTGAATCTCGAAACAAATTGATACAAAACGTAGTTGATCATCATGACAGATTTGACATTCTCAACTCGTTCAGCCTTACTGAAGATGGACTTAACTCCACCACCGAGATACACCGAGAATATGTTGCGAACGGCGGGTAAATCATGAAGCTTTTCTAAAAACAACAGGCATGAAGTAGCCGCTATGTCGGGATTGTCGAGACATTCCAGCATCTCCGAAACGACACGGAGTTTCGCTGCGAAGATTCGGTCTTGAATATTCAATGCTTCGTTGCAAAACGCATGGGTTGCTTCCTTACGGGCATCTTTGAGTCGTTCTTTCGCGCATCCAGACTCGTTTGACACGATTTTTAGCTTTCCCATGATGTGAGAAAGTTCTAAGGCTTTGTTCAAGATATCTGCTGATTCGTTACTGTTCGACATTCTAGACATTTCACCGCGATTATCTTGAGTTTCGCTTTGCACAGCTTTCCACTCGCCCTTCGACTTATCCAGAGAAAGAATCAGTAACTGTACGCCTTCTTGTAGAAAACTGTAGCTGCTGAGCAGATCTTTGCGTGAGAGACCGTCAATTTTGGTTTTGACATCGTTCAGTTCTCTCACGACTGTTTCACGAAGTTTTGCGTCTGTAATATCACCGTCCTTCAGCTTTTTAGCAGTCGCATCTCGGGCTTTGTTCCACAATAATCCCACAGTGGAACTTAATATACTGGTGACAATCGAAGACATGGTATCGAAACTATAGTATTAATACCCATAACCTTTTTTGTCGCTTGAATGAGATTTTGTACATGAAGCAATTTTGATTTATGATTGCTAAATCATGCATATGTCCGGCCGCTTGTTCTGATTTGAAAGAGGTTTCTTTAAGAAGGGGTGTGGTGTGAATGACGTGTGATTTGAAAGAGGTTTATTGCTCCGTCGGGCATAGCCTGAGGAAGCTTTAAAATGCTAATTGTCTGTCCGGCTTTACGATGTCACAAAATGAACATTCCACATGTACAGGGTGTATAAAAAAAGGTAATCGAACTTCAGTGCGCTATTGTACGTGAATTACTCGGCGTATGAACAAAATGTTTTCATATTCGGAAAGATCAGCTTTTTAGCTATTAAATGACATGTTTTTCATCCCAAGTGGAGAAAAATAAGCAAGTACGTGTCCGATAAAAAATGTTAGTCAGAATCGCATATTTTCACCTCTGTATCTATAATTAAAGCAGTGCATAACAAAAGAAAAAGCCATTAAGCACGAACTTGTCACAGCTTAGCTAAGATTTATTCCTACTTGATAATAATTATGAATATGTGCGTAGTTTAATGAAGTGAAATTCATCAACTTAAGTCCTAAGGAGGGTTAATTTTCAATGGTTTTAGACTCGACTCTCAACGGTGAAAATATGCGATTCTGACTAACATTTTTTATCGGATCCATGTTTGCTCATTTCTTATCCATTTGGCATGAAGAACATATCATTCAACAGCTAAAAGCCTGGTCTTTCCCAACATGAAAAAAATCTCGGTCATGCGCCGAGTAATTCAGATACAATTGCGCGCTGAAGTTCGATTACCTTTTTTTGATGCACCCTGTATATCGGGGTATTTTATATATGGATATTATGGGTGGTTTTGCAAGCATGCTTCAGTGACCTATACAGTTCAGTGTGCAAGCAGTTTCAAAATGGCGGTTGCGTGATGAGTGGGCAAATAATATTTCTGGCAATTTCGCTAATTTTTTTCCGAATTGACGAATTGTACTGTGTTTTTCATGTTGTGTTGTACTCTGGACTTACTCTTTATGAATTAACGTATTTTTGTTGGTGCAACAAGAACGAATGAAATCAGGTTGAACTAAGGCTATTAGGTCACCAAGGCAAGACGGTTGAAAGCTAGCCGTAAACTAGACTTGCCACAAGTCCGCCTCGGAACTTTGCCATATTATTTACAAGCTGGCAAACTGAGAGGGATGCAAAGGTGACGTCATTTGAAAAGGACTTTGCGAAAGTCTAGCCGTAAACTGGTAAATTGTGTAAAGTGTACTCTGTGGCTCTAACGGAATGTAAGGTGCATGGGTAAATATCAGGATTTCGGGGATCTATTCTCATGTAGTTGCATTTTTAACAACTGGTTAGGTCTAATAAATGTATAAAATTCACGACATTTCTATCTACAAAAAAACCGTTCAACAATTAGTTCTATCGAGTGTGGATGTCCAAAATCCTGATATTTATCTATATAGTTCAGCTACTGTTCGGCCTCATTTGAGCATAATCGCAAGCTAGGTTTCATCCTGTGGTACTGACTGCGCCTTTAGTAAGGCAGTAGCGATGCTGAGGGGCATAGGCGTCAAAAGATCGATAAGTGTGGGGGGGGGGGGACCATATTCATATGTTCGTGTTCACAGACCGTAAAAACAATTGATTTCAAAAGAAATTAATAATGCAGAACACGAATATATGAATATGGTCCCCCCCACTTTCCGATCTTTTGACGCCTATGCTGAGGGACAGTGGCTCTTACTGGAACAGTCAAGGAGAGCTTAGAAGTGATAGAGCTTTGCACGAGGTGCAAAGTAAAATCAGGATTTATTTACATTTTTGCAGTATTAGATTACATTTATAATTTTGATTAACTAAAAAAATTAAGTGATAAAAAGTTTGGCACTTCACTTTTTGCTTTACAGCTCATTGATATTGCCACTGTTACATGCTAGCATTTTTCAAAGTTTTTTTCTGTATGCAATTCGAAGCTAGGTAATTCAAAGTGATACAGTTCAAAGGCAAATTGTAAAATATTATGCCATTAATAAATCCAGTTCCTGAAGTTTAGTTTCTCAAACTAGATTAAAATATAATGTACTTTTATCGAACTATAATTGGTCAAATTCAAGCATGTTTTCTGCATGGGGGACTATACGTAAAAAATGTTTCCACCCTCTGTAGCAATAGCAACTGGACCACTTGGATGAGATGTAATATGAGGTATACGATCTCCACTGAAATTAAAACCGAACATCGAGGTCTCCAGTTCACCCGTTTCAGAGTAACGATGGAGGAAACAGGAATCGCTGTCTCTGACTGTTGTTAAGACAATTATTTTACGAATGACAAAGTGAAATGCCACTCCACAGATCAAGTGACCTGCTGGTAGGCATATTTTCGACTTTAGATTTGCCTCCTCTGTGTATATTTCAGCAACGTCAGCAGCGTCGTTAAGATATAATGGCGATGCCAATATGATTTCATTATTGTCTGAAACACTCGCGTAGTATAGGCCAGAAATTTCAGGTTCTAACTTGTATCTTAACTGCCCAGTGTGGTCACAGACGTACACATGGCGGTGGTGGAAAATTATTGATGCCATTACAATGTTATTGTTTTTGTTTATAGCTAATGTCAGACCTATCTTGTGTTCTGGAAGAAAATCCAATTTGCTTTTGTGTTTTACACGATTGCAATGTTCATCCAGTATATATAATACTGCATGGCTATCCACATTGCCATTTTGTGAAGTTGTTTCACAAAAAAGTACAACATACACATTATTTTCTTGATCAAGAGCGAGACCTACAATTTCTTGTTTGATAACTTCCCCTTCTTTATTCTCCGTGCTCGGAACGGAAAATTGATGAACCACTTTTCTTTCGCCTGTTCTGGAGATTATCTCAATGTTATTATCATCCCATACAACTATCTCACCCCGACTATTTACAGCAGTATTAAACACTTCGATATTTATATCGAGGTTTACTTTATTGGGTGGTTGGATCAATTCTTCGCCCCAAGATTTTCTTGTCGAAACTTCCTGCCAACTGCATATTGGGTTAAAACTGCGATCAGAGAGTTGAATTGTTGGCCAGGCGAGCGCCGAACAATACTTGCTGCTGAATTTCGAAACAAATTGATATAAGACATAGTTGATCATCATAACAGATTTGACATTCTCAACTCGTTCAGCTTTACTGAAGATGGACTTAACTCCGCCACCGAGATACACCGAGAATATCTCGCGAACGGCAGGTAAATCATGAAGCTTTTCTAAAAACAACAGGCACGAAGTAATTGCTGTGTCGGGATTGTCGAGACATTCCAGTATCTCCGAAACGACACGGAGTTTTGCTGCGAAGATTCGGTCTTGAATATTCAATGCTTCGTTACAAAACGCATGGGTCGCTGTCTTACGCGCTTCCTCGAATCGTTTTTTTGCCGATTCAGACTCGCTTGACACGATCTTTAGCTTTCCCATGGCGTGAGAAAGTTCTAAGGCTTTGTTCAAGATATCTGCTGACTCGTCACCGCTCGTCATTCTAGACGTTTCACCGCGATCATCTTGAGTTTCGCTTTGCACAGCTTTCTGCTTGTCTTTCGACTTATCCAGAGAAACATTCAGTAACTGTACTCCTTCTTGTAGAAAACTGTAGCTGCTGAGCAGATCTTTGCGTGAGAGACCATCAATTTTGATTTTGACGTCGTTGAGTTCTCTCACGACTATTTCACGAAGTTTTGCATCTGTAATATCACCATCCTTCATCTTTTTAGCAGTTGTATCTCGGGCTTTGTTCCACAATAATCCCACAGTGGAACTTAATATACTTGTGACAATCGAAGACATGGTGTTTATACTTTAGACTAGTATTATACCGAAATGCACGTACGCTTGTCGTCTCGCTCGAAGGGGTCTAGTTCCTGTTGTTGTTGGAAAGACAAAAATCTACATATAAGCATATTTTGAAATTTGAACCTCTCAAATACCACTTCCTGCATTCTGAACGTTGGATTTCTTCCGAACAACTGGGCGCCCCACGGAGCGTTAAGACGCTGGCACTATAAAGTATAGAAACATGCAATTTTAAAAAGTCCGTGTCGTGCAAGTATACAACTAAAAAATAGCGCGTTTGTTTTTTCGAAAATATTGATTCTTGAACGACTTGAAGTTTGCAGTTTGCCTGACAGTTTGCACTAATACTTAAAGGGAGTTTGCTATTTGCAAATAATAAACATCGTATACCACGGCCCAGTGTCGTCGTTCAGCACTGAACGATTGCAAAAAATTTAATATCTTCGGTTCAGTGCATGCTATGAAGACAGAAATACCACCATTCGATTCAGAAATAAAAGATTCAACTAATTCCTCCCCATGGTTATAGTCATTATCAACATTGTAGCGATTTATGGGCCTTTGAAAGTCAAACACGATCATATTGTATCAAATTACGCAATTGTCTGAACAAAAATATAGACTAGCCGTACCTTTCGCCGAAAATAACTTCGGCTCCTTCGAACATATCGTCTTTGTAATAGTCTTGTTAGAATCCCCATTAAAAACACTACTTAGAGTGTTATTTGCAAGCCTGTATCTTCAAATCTGTATCTTTTATCAATATATTTCCATTTCTTGTCCGACTGTGAGCTCGAAGTGAATTAATCCCAACCGGAAATACGACCGAAAACCGTCAAAACAATGCGGCGTTTGTATCGTATGACCCTGGAAAGGCCAGAAATGGATTCGCAAGGTCAAATTGCACCTACACGCGTGAGTTTGACGTCATCCCGGCTACAGGAGCTTCTTATTGGCCAATTATTGCGCAATGTACGCAAGTGCGAGTAAAACCCGACATCTTGAAAAATTCAAAATAAATATTTCTACTCGCCGTATTCAAACAAAATTTTGTACACGAAAGCGCTTGAATACCAAGGGTGGGTAGTAGCGAAGTAGTTGTAGTTCGCTACTGTAGCGAACTACAATTTTCAAGTAGCCTGTAGTTTTTGACTACTTTTTTAAAACAGTAGTTGTAGTTATAGCGAACTACATTTTGACTAAAAGTAGCCAAATAGTTGACTACTTTTCAAACAGCGAATCGCTATTCGCTACTTTTTAAAATTGTTAGCAACCGTTCATAGAATAGAATGATATTAAGACACGGTTTGCTTAAAAGATTATTTTATACAGTAGAGATTGTAGCGCAATGAAAAGTGGCACTCCTGAACACTGTAGTGCTTGCAAAAATGTTGCTTTGACCCTTTTTGTTTACTGTTGCTACTCGTAAGTCGATTTGTTATAGGTTACATTACAGCCTGAGCTAGTGGATGCTCCAAATACCGTAAAACTAAAAAATATAGAGTAGCGAAATAGCGAAATAGTTCGCTACATTTTTTAAGCAGTAGCTGTAGTCAGTAGGGAACTACCTTTGTTCAAAAGTAGCAGTAGTTGTAGCTGACTACATATTTTTGAAGTAGCTGTAGTTATAGCGAACTACAAAAATTTTGTAGTCAACCCACCCTTGTTGAATACAAAGAGTATTTTACACATATAGCCGTTCATCAAATGACGAAATGTTCAAGAGATATTCAAGATCTTTTGTATATGAAATTTAGAATCTTTGGCCAAGCGGTGAGTAAATATATGATTGTTTCGGTTTGTGTAATGTTCAGACGGCACTTGACCCCCCGTTTGAAAGGTTATTTTGTGAGGATTACAATGGTGGTATTTATTTAAAAGGGGGGTAAATACTCGCCGAGATATTTATATTAGAAAAAATTGTGTTAATAATTAAATTAATTAAATCGCGAATAGTCAACTAAAACCCAAGTTACCAAACATAGACGTTACATAATATATTTTAGTTTTATTATGTTCTAAAGTGCATTTGCCATTCACGCTACATAAGTTAACATTAATTGCGGTGGAATCATAAATTTTGTGTGACTATGTCTGTACTGTCATTTGATATGTGCTTGCAATCTGCGAGTAGAAAATATTCGTTGTCCGAATATGTCAACTCTAAGAATAATATGCGCACTTCACAGAATATTTCCTACGTTAAACTGAACACAATTCTTTGATCGTGAAATGACTGAAATACTGCATGTTTATACGCGTGACAACTAGCGAACTTCGTAGCCACCGAAAGGACAACTTTGAAGAACTCCGCTTTGGATTACAGAAATTACGCCGTTGCATTCTGCGGTTTCTCGAGAAAGCAGTTCATTCTCAAGTTTACCGCTACCTTATTGACAATAAAGTACTAACACCACGACAGTTTGGTTTCAGACCTAAACTTTCCACTGAGATTGCGCTCGCACATTTCACGGACACCATTTTGGCTAATATGGACAAAGGTTTAGTAACCGGAGCTGTTTTTCTTGACCTGGCTAAAGCCTTTGATACTGTCGACCATTCTCTTTTATTTGAAAAGCTTGCCTCATCTGGTCTCTCCAATGATTCTGTCAACTGGTTCAAGTCATACCTAAGCAATAGAAATCAACTTACCGCCCTGGCTAACACTACTATTTCTTATTTTTGTTAATGATTTGCCTTATTGTATCAACCATTGTGAAATTTCCTTATACGCTGACGACACCGTGATATATTTTTCTTCAAACAATGCTTGCGATCTTGAAATGAAATGAAATTCCGATCTAAAACACTTATGCAGATTTTTAACGACAATCTTCTGACACTTAATGTCTCCAAGTGTAAATTTGTAATTTACGGAAGTTCTCGCAAAGTTGCAAAATTTGACAATGTTTCCATCACGGTTAACGATTCCACACTTGATAGAATTGACTCCTTCAAATACTTAGGAGTTACAATTCATCAAATTAAACTTAACCTGGTCAGAACATATCGACAACATCAGCAAGAAGTTTAATCAACGCCTTGGTCTCATTCGCCGCATAAAATTCTTACTCCCTATTCAAGCCAGACTCACCCTCTACAACAGCCTCGTCCTCCACTCCTCCCTCTATTGGACTACAGTGATATCGTGTGGGGAGATAAAAACAACTCCACTCTAATGAACCACCTTCAAGTTCTGCAACATAACGCTGCGAGACTTATCCTTGATCTTCCTCGCCATTCCTCCGCTACCGAAGCCCTTGAAACTCTAGAGTGGAAACCCTTTTACCTACGTCGAAAATACCACCGTTGTATCTCCGTCTTTAAATGTCTTAACCATCTAGTCGACTTTGATTTTAACCTTACCATAATCTCCCGTATACATAGCCATAAAACACGCCAGAATAACAATTACTACCTTCCACGCCCACGTACGAATTGGGGAAAACAGAAATTCACTTATCACTCGGTATCGGAATGGAACTCTTTACCTATTGAACTGAAACAATCTACTAATCTTAATCTCTTTAAATCCAAACTAAAACAATTTATCTAATTAAGTTGAGTTTCTCCTAACTATGAAGTATATATAATTCACTTGTAAATATTTTATAGTTTTTAAATAAGCATAGACGTATAGTTTACGAATACCATGTATAATATAGATATATATTACAGGACCTCCCTGAAAAACACTCGGGTGAGTGGAGCTTCTTGAATAAATATTATTATTATTATTTTGTTTGGTTCGTTTTGTTTCGTCTCATAACTTTCGTTTATACCGAATTATACGAGATTCACATTTTTTTTACCAGGCTGCATCCACAATAATGTTGGAACCAAAATTGGAGTATAAGTTGCTAACCCTGTGTTATATGATGAGAAGTGTGGCCACGTGACAAAATGTCTGCCTGTGATTGGACCTTGGCTCAAAATCGCAATCGCATTTTTCGAATATTTTCCAAACTTTAAAGACCATGTAAAGTCCGTAATGTAAACAAACGCTTTGTTTACATTTTGAACTCAGTGCTACAGTTGTAAAATATGATTAGATATATATTATACTGAATTTTTAACACTCTTCTGGTTCGCTATGCTTGTAAATGAATACAGACTAGAGATTCAATTCAAGAAAGTTCGAAATGTGCGAAATATTAATAACATTCCAATGGTCGGGTACCGACCATTGGAATGTAAGCCTGCGCAGAACATATGCGCAGAACGGACTTTACATGGTCTTTAAATCATAAACTTGGAGGAATTCAAAAGGAATTCTCGGTTATCGCCGCAGGGTCTTCGGTGGCGCCGTCGTCAGGGTCAGAGCAAGCGCCTTTCACCTCTGAGTTCGTGGGTTCGATTGTCGCTACGGACTCATTTGAAACAAGACGCCTGCTCAGGCGTTCACACTGGCCTGAAAATAACGAGATACGTGCTATGGTGCAAAAGGCAGGAATACAAATCTTAAACCGCAAGCAAATTTTATGGACATTTTCAAAAAATAAAAGACCGTTTCGGGAGACGTAATGGACTAATATAATGGTGCAAATCTATAACTAGGAGTTACTATCGCAAGGAAAGTGCTGCCTTTTTGGCGTATGAACTGAATGCAAAAATTTATACTTCTAGACAATTCTCGGTTATACGGCCCAATGTTTCCTTCTCGTTCATCATTTAAGCCTGTTCACAAACTCATTCTTAAATTGTGTGCACGGAATACGAGTAAATAGCCAATATGAAAATGAAGCCATTGGGTCAAAAGCGGATATTAAGGTCTATTAACCTATTAGCTGCCAATGCACACTACTTTAGTATTAACTCTGACTAACGCCAGACCAATTTACACTGTAACGCCAGACGATTTTACTTGTTAGTGGCAGAGTACTGACAGTAAATGGGTTAACAAACACATCTGCCAATGTCTCTTATTAACCCATTAACAGGCAATGCACCCTGCTTTAGTATTCTTTAGTAACTCTTCAGAATTTCATCAGAGTCAATGTAAGTAAAATACATCTTGTATTCAAGCGCTTTCATGTACAAAGTTTCGTTTGAATACGGCACAGAGTAAGGAATATTTATTTTGAATTTTTCAAGATATCGGGTTTTTAATCGCACGCACTTTTATACCTCGATCGATGCACGTGCAAATCATGCCGACCTACAGAATCGATTTTCGGTTTTTCCTAACAGCGCGTTGTTTTGATGTACGTTCCATGGGCCGCGCTAAAAATATAAATATTCTGTAAATACCGAAATAAAAGATCAAGAGAGAGAAAATCTCAAGACACAAGCTTGAAAATAACACTATAAATAGTGTTTTCGATTCTGGTTCCAATAATATTATTACGAAAAAGATATGTCCAAAGGGGTCGAAGTTAAGTTCGGCAAAATATATGGCTAGTTTACATTGTTTGTTATATTATGAAATATGATACCATACTTGTATTAAAATTCGCGTCGAACTGATGTTATTGTATTAGGCAATTGAGTAGACTTGCCACTAGCCACAAGTCGACCTCGAATGAAATGCGCTTCTTCGAGGTCGACAAGTCTAGCAAATGAGAACCATACAGTAATGGTTCTAGTTCTTGTTGGTATTTTGAACGCGCGCTTTATCTTTAGTATAGCTACCACAAAGCTTTTCGCGCAGATTATATTTCGCGCAGTACTAAAATTTCAGCGGCCAGCGCTACGCGAATTCTCTTAATTCTAGTACTGCGCGGATTTTAATCCATGTATTTAAAGGTATATTGTCGACATTTGACTAAAATTATCGTAAAGAATTAGGAGAGTTTGACCTTGTTTATATTCCAATATATTGTATAAATTCGCTGCCTCGCTGGGTACAAATTTATGAAATTTTGGGGTTTTCGAGTCGTTTAATTAATACAAAAAGAAAACATTAATTCAACATGGGCAAGAAAGCCCAGAGTGCGACGCAAGAATTAACACAAGTACACAACGGATGTTATGAGTCCACGACGTATATTTATAGTTGTTTATTAAAAAGTCAAACTGTCAAACCTTTAACTTGTCCTTGTTTAAATATCCTTCTATATATTGTATAAATTCGTTGGGTCCAAATTTTGTGGTTTTCGAGTCGTTACACAAAGAAAAACACATTAATTCAACACGCAAGAAAGTCCAGAGTACGACACAACGTAAAATCCATAAGAAACCGGCACAATTCTTTGAAAATTCAACGAAACTGTGTAAAATATAGTTTGATCACTCTGTGAAAAGCCGCCATTGGAGTTCGGAATTGTGCGCGTGCGTACAAGTGTATGGGCTAATAAACGAAAAATGTACCACAAGCATGGCATGAGTCGGCTATTACGTACATATATTACGTACATATATACGAGCTTATTACTATACTATCTAAATCATGGAACAGAGGGAATCGATGGCATTTTGGCTTAATCGTTGCACCTTGAACCTGCGATGAGCTAACGCAAACTCGATTTCTCGACTACGAAAAAACAGAAAAAGAGGGATTTAAGACACTTGGCCTACAGGCCAGTGTAAAGAGTCCGTCAACGCTCTGCCGAAAGTCGTGTGTTTTCTCCGGGTGCTCCGGTTTCCTCCAACAGGGAAAGTTGACTGGGTGGGTTAGGATAAACACAGTTAAGAAAGTAATATCGCAATTGTTGTAAAGAGAAAATAATCTAGGCTAAGTATGTAAGTAGGTAGGTAAGCGTAATACTTGATGTAAAGCGCATTTGACCATATCCACATGTAAATTTGCGCTATTGTAGTATAGAAATGTTAATCGTTAATCGCATGATATGCGAAGTATTCAACAAGTGCGGAGTTTTCCCAACGCTTTGAACTTTCGCAGCTCAGGAATTACATTTTTGAGATAATTATATTGGTAATTATTTGGTGATTTTGTTGAAATAACGCTAAAATGTGACGATGGGTGTATATGCATGCTGAAATTAAATTTCAAATATTTGAGACGCTTTTACATCTACAAATAACGATCAAATTGCCCACCTGTTGCATTTGACCATGTCCACATCTAAATCTGCGCTATACGGAAGACATAGAAATGCTAATCGCAAATCACAGGATATACCAAATATTCAACTTAAATCATTCAAATGTTTGAGACGCTTACATCTAGAAATAACGATCACTTCATCCTTAAACTTATAGACAAAGTTAGAAAAATCCAGCATTCGTATAACCCGCCCCTGAAGTTGTGTGGTTATTATTTTCTCGCGTGTGAGAAAAGTGTTTCTGCTGGTTTTCTCGTCGGGTACTTCGGTTTCTTGCTGTAGTATAACACTGAACTAGATAAAACAATGTGTAGACAGAATACACCTTTCCGGAAAGTACTCGTCGTTGGCTAAACAGCCTCGTTTTCGGGATTGAGATATCTGCTTTAGAACCATTTATATTGTTATCGGCGACACACTTACGAAATCATTCAGTTATATTATAGATATTATAATATAACATTCAGTGTAAATTCTGAACGCTGATTTGCTAATATAACTCAATGTGTGTTAATATAACAGTTATAACTCAATGTCAACAGGATTTTTTTTTCTTATATTTCTTTGTACTATATATTATAAAACAAATATAAAACCTTTTCCGTATTGATATAACAGTTATATCAACACTCGTGGAAATTGGGAAAACTCGAAATTGTGTGAAAACTCGGAAAACTCGAAAATTGTGTGAAAACTCGACGTTGTGGGTCGGAAAACTCGAAATTGTGTGAAAAGTTCGTTTTCCCAATTTCCACTCGTGTTGGTATAACTGTATATCAACACGGAAAATGTTTTATATTTGTTAAATATAAAACACCAGTATATAATTAAGTCAGCGGCAACAAGATAAAGGATATGGGTAAATATCAGGATTTTGGGCATCTATACTCATGTAATTGCGGAATTGCCTTTTTATTTTATTTAGCTTTGCCAACTAGAGCAGGATCACACAACAGCATATGCCATTTACTGTGGGCCCTTTTACCCAACCCACCCTGTCAACTTTCCCTGTGGGAGGAAACTGGAGTACCCGGGGAAAACACACGACTTTCGGCAGAGCGTTTGCAACTGCTTTTGGTTAGGTCTAATAAATGTATAAAATTCACACTTGAAATTGCCATCTATAAAAAAACCCTATTATTAGCACTGATGAAGATCCGGGCTTACGGATCGAAAGCCTTGCAGCAATAAATTTACGTGGTGTTTCCACAAACAAAAACAATTATAAAAAACCCTTCAACAATTAGTTCTATCGAGTGTAGATGTGCACAATCCTGATACTTATCTATATATATTTCAGCTACTCTTCGGCCTCATTCAAACATTTAATTAATCGCAAGGTAGGTTTCATCCTAGGATTTCCTAGGCCTGTAGTAACACTACACCTTTAATAAGGCACTAGCAATGCTGAGGGACAGTGGCTCTTACTGGGACAGTCAAGGCAGTTTAGAAGTGATAGAACTTTGCATGAGGTAAAAATAAAATCAGATTCATTTACATTTTTGCAGTGTTAGATTAAATTTTATAATTTCGTTTAAATTAAATTTTTAACTAAAAAAATTAATAAAAAATTAGCCAATTCACTTTTTGCTTCACTGCTCATTGATATTGCCAGTGTTACATACTAGCATTTTTCAAAGCTTTTTTTCTGTATACAATAAATAAATACTTATAAAATTAGTCAAGGTTATACTGTAATTCAAGGATACATGATTCAAGGTTGCGTCCAATTCAAGTTGATACAGTCCTAAAGGCAGATTAGAAAATATTATATACCATTAATAAATCCTGTTCCTGAAGTTTAGATTCTCAAATTACTAAAACTAGATTAGTTAAAATATAATATTATTTACGAACTATACTCGATCAATTTCAAGCACGTTTTCTGAGGGTCTACAAAGAAAATAGTCTTATATGTAGGCGATGTTTCCTGCTCTAACAATAGCTACTGGACCACTTGGATGAGATTTAATCCGAGCCAAACCTTTACTGTAATTAAAACAAAACATCGAGGTCTCCAGTTCACCTGTTTCAGAGTAACGATGGAGGAAATAGGAATCGCTGCCGCTGACTTTGGATAAGACAATTATTTTGTGAATGACAAAGTGAAATGACGTTCCACGGACCACGTGACCTGCTGGTAGTTCTATTTTCAACTTTAGATTTCCCTCCTTGTATTTTAATTGCCCATTGTGGTCACAGACGTACACATGGCGGTCGTGGGACATGATTGGTGCCATTACAATGTTATTGTTTTTGTCTATAGCTAATCTCAGATATGTCTTGTGTTTTGGAAGAAAATTCAATTCGCTTTTGTGTTTTATACAATTGCAATGTTCATCCAATATATATAATACTGCATGGCTATCCACGTTGCCATTTTGTGAAGTTGTTTCACAGTATAGTACGACATACACATTATTTTCTTGATCAAGAGCGAGACTTAGAATTTCTTGTTTGATAACCACCCCTTCTTTATCCTCTCTGCTCGAAACAGAAAATTGATTAACCACTTTTCTTTCGCCTGTTCTGGAGATGAACTCAATGTTATTATCATCCCATACAACTATCTCACCCCGACTGTTTACAGCAGAATAATACACATTGATATTTTTATCGAGGTTCATTTCATTGGGTGGTTGGATCAATTCCTCGCCCCACGATTTTCGTGTCGAAACCTGCTGCCAATTCCATATTGGGTTAAAACTGCGATCAGGAAGTTGAATTGTTGGCCAGGCGAGCGCTGAATAATACTTACTCCTGAATTTCGAAACAAATTGATACAAAACGTAGTTGATCATCATGACAGATTTGACATTCTCAACTCGTTCAGCCTTACTGAAGATGGACTTAACTCCACGACCGAGATACACCGAGAATATCTCGCGAACGGCGGGTAAATCATGAAGCTTTTCTAAAAACAACAGACACGAAGTAGCCGCTGTGTCGGGATTGTCGAGACACTCCAGTATCTCCGAAACGACACGGAGTTTCGCTGCAAAGATTCGGTCTTGAATATTCAATGCTTTGTTGCAAAATGCATGGGTTGCTTCCTTACGGGCATCTTTAAATCGTTTTTTCGCCGATTCAGATTCGTTTGACACGATTTTCAGCTTTCCCATGACGTGAGAAAGTTCTAAGGCTTTGTTCATGATATCTGCTGACTCGTCACCGCTCGGCATTCTAGCTCGACGTTTCACCGCGATCATCTTGAGTTTCGCTTTGCACAGCTTTCTGCTCGTCCTTCGACTTATCCAGAGAAACATTCAGTAGCTGTACGCCTTCTTGTAGAAAACTGTAGCTGCTGAGCAGATCTTTGCGTGAGAGACCGTCAATCTTGGTTTTGACGTCGTTGAGTTCTCGCATGACTATTTCACGAATTTTTGCATCTGTAATGTCACCGCCCTTCAGCTTTTTAGCAGTCGCATCTCGGGCTTTGTTCCACAGTAATCCCACAGTGGAACTCAATATACCGGTGACAATCGAAGACATGGTATACTGTATAAACTACAGTACAGGGTGTCCCAAAAAAACCCAAAGTATTGAAATAACGTATTAGAATTTGAATGTCTTAGCACTAAGCTGAACGCAAAGATGCGTAAAATATTGACAAGGGTGCATATACTGTATTACAAATATTGACTTATTAACAAATTAAAATATCTTTGTAAAGCCCCCGATTTTCTGCTCTTGGGAATTTAAAGCGGCTTCTTAAACAGTTTCTTTATGCATAAAATTTACTTATGTCAAGTATTTATGCACTTGCGGGTTTAGCAGAGTCCTGATCGTCGAAGCATTCAAATTCTGACAATACGTTATTTCAATACTGTAGTTTGGTTTTTTGGAGACACCCTGTATAAACCGAAATATACGAGAGCTTGCCGTCTCGCTCGAAGGGGTTCTAGTTCCTAGCTAGTCACAATGGAATTTGAATTCGCCGATACTGATCGTGTTTGTCCAACAGCGCGTTTTGTCTTGTGGAAGAAGAAGCTTACTGTTTGCGCCAGGGGCGGCGGAACAGATTTTGTTCTGGGGGGCTAAATTTTTTCGGCCCCCCCCGTCGCCAAAAAAATTTCGGAGGAAAAAAATTTTTCCAAATTTTTTTCGGCGACCTCCCCCCCCATTCCCCCCCTCCGTCGCCAAAAAAATTTCGGTCAGTAGTGTACCACTTTAGGGGTATAATATACAAAAAAAGGGACGAAAAATTTTTTTCCGGACTTATATCAAAAATTTTTTTTCGGAAATACGCTTTTTTTAAACAAAATATTGCAAATTTGGCCCCTTATACCTAAATTTTCAAAAAATAACCTAAATTTTTCCCTAATTTTCACAATTTTTTCCAAAAATTCAAATTTTCTGGGGGGGCTAAGCCCCCCCACTTTTACTTCTGGGGGGGCTTTAGCCCCCCTAGCCCCCCCTGTTCCGCCGCCCCTGGTTTGCGCTAATAGTCAACTAAAACCCAAGTTACCAAATATAGATGTTACAGGATATATTTATGTTGTGTTACGCTTTGAAATGCATTTGTCATTCACGCTACATAAGTACACTAACCTACACTATTTGTGGTGTGTCACTATGTCTACAGCTAGTATATACTGTCATTTAATATGTGCTTGCAATCTGCGAGTACAAAGTATTCGTTGTCCGCTCAACTCTAAGAAAAATATGCGCACTTTACAGAATATTTCCTACGTTAAAACTGACAATACTTTGATCGCGAAATGACTGAAATACTACATGTTTACACGCGTGACAACTAGCGAACTTCGTAGCCACCGAAAGGGCAAATTTGAAAAACTTAGCTTTCGATTACAGAAATTACGCCGTTAAAGATGCGGTACAGTTCGATCTGCGCATGTGCACAAAGGAGCCCTCTTTTTATTATACAAACAGTTTATTTAGGTTTTTAAATATGATGTACTGTCTGAATATCTAACACCATTTTGGTTCGCTCAGGGACGGGGGGGGGGGGGGGGGGGTGTAACACCCCCAATAATTCAAACGTTGATCAAAGTTGGTCAAAATGGAAGTGATATTTGCCCAAAGTTGATCAAAATGGAATTGATATTTGCTTAAAATTGAAGGTAAAACTGGGAAAAATTTGGTCAAAGTTTGAGATAAAAGATGGTCGAAGTTGCCCAAAGTTATAAAATGGTTCGCAATTTTAACAATTTTAAAGCTTTTGTTACATTTGCGATGAAAAAATTGGAAGTTTTGCTAATCTTGGCCTAAAAATTTTGAATCTGCTTATGTTGTAAGTTCTTTGTATGTTTGCATGGTGATAAAATATTATGTTAGTCCGGAAAAATTTTTTAACCCCCTCCCGTCGACAACATTTTCAGGAAAATTTTTTATGACTTGGTCAAAATCCTAGGAAATGTTGGTCAAAACATGACGACACCCCCCAATGTTGATGCCTTCGCGACGTCCCTGGGTTCGCTATGCTTCTAAATGAATATGAAATAGAGTTTATGTTCAGAAAAATTCGAAATATTCGAAATTTGGGCAATGTTTACATTAAGAGGTCCTCACCTCACATTGTTTTGAGCAGAACCGATGCGCAGAACGGACTTGACTTCCACTTTAAGTATGTAGACAAAGGTAGAGAGTATAGCGATCTCAAAAATCTGACAGTGACTCAAGTCACAGTTGCTACGATTTCCGATCATAACATGTAAGGCTTAAGTTGGATGAGCAACAAGGACGAGCTTGTGTTTTAACGCTTTGTGACTGGAATTTGAATCCAGCCTAGTATGTGCAGCTATCATGGGGCTGGTTGTACAAAAGCCAGATAGCGTTGTCCATCGGATATTGGATCTTTCAAACTTTTTAAAATTTCCCGTTGATTATATTATAACAGAAATTAAACTGTAGTATTTATAAATTAAAGTTTCTTTTAATTATGAGGTCCATATCCGTCCTTGAATGGATTTTCAAGTATTTTTCCAACGTTAAAAATAACTATCCAGTATTCGTATAACCGCTCCCTGAAGTTGTGTGGTTATAATTTTCTCGCGTGTGAGAAAAGTGTTTCTGCAGGTTTTCTCATCCGCCGGTACTTCGGTTTTTTACTGAACTAGGTAAAACAATGTGTGGACAGAATACACCTGTCCGGAAAGTACTCGGCGTTGTCTGAACAGCCTCGTCTTCGGGATTGAGATATCGGCTTTAGAGCCATTTATATTGTTATCGGCGACACACTTACGAAATTATTCAGTTATGTTAGATAATATAAAAGACCTTAATTTATATAATAGTAAGTCGTCGCTAAAGCCTGGCAGACACGAGAGCTATCTGCTGCATGAGCAAAAATTAACTCGTGACCATTGGGGTAAGCATGCAAGTTCCACCAGTGTGCGGTGGCGTTCAGGCGCGAAACTAGCCCCTTTTAATTCGAGGGGGGGTATCTGCCAGAATTGCCCTGTCAAAACCGATTATGCCCTGCAGCAAATTTTTATTTTGGGGAGGGGCATAAACCAGTTAAATTGAGGGTCAAAAAAATTTCTCCGTACAAATTCCTGTTAAAACATGGGTGGGATCCTTATTTTTGGACCAATATCCGTAAAATTTAGGTCTATAAATTCTATAAATTCCCTCTGAAATCCCTGTAAGTTACTTAATAACTCTACATTCTAAGGTCCTCCCCTGGTGGCGTTTGAAGAGCTTTTGCTCACGCGTGCCATTTTCGCCGAATATTCAACATGTTGAATAATTGTGTACACGAGTGTGCGAGTAAAGAAAGCAATAAACATATGTATTTGCATAATTATTTTGTATGCAAATAGAAAATGCCTATGTTGAGTACTTCTAGTGTGCGCCAGGCTTAACAAGATAAAGCTTAAGTTGGCTCTAATAGGCGATATATCTCAATCTTGCGGAAAACAAGGCTCTATAGCCAAGGCTAAGTACCTGTGGAAAGGTGCATTGATAAAATTGATCCGTGCAGTGTAAATAGACAATGTAATAATAGCTAAATAATTGATCAATCAGACTATAACAATCTATATATTTCGTATACATTTATTAGACATAACCAGGAGCAGTGTCCCAAGTGTCTTATTGGCTCTAACCGAATGTAAGGTTTATAGGTAAATATCAGGATTTCGGGATCTATTCTCATGTAGTTGTATTTTCCGCAACTGGTTAGGTTTAATAAATGTATAAAATTCAAACACGAAATTTCCATCTACAAAAAACCTTTCAACAATTATGTCTATCGAGTGCCGATTCCCGAAATCCTGATATTTTTCTATATATTTTTGCTACTCTTCAGCCTCACTTGTACGTAATCCGAACGTAGGTTTCATCCTGTAGTAACACTGTACCTTTATTAAGGCGGTAGCGTTGCTGAGGGACAGAGGCTCTTACTGGAATAGCAAAGGATAGCTTAGCTTTCCCGCATTGGGTAAAAATAAAATCAGATTCATTTACATTCTTGCAGTATTAGATTACATTTTGTAATTTTGATTAACTAAAAAAATTACGTGATAAAAAGTTTGGCAATTCACTTTTTGCTTCACTGCTCATTGATATTGCCACTGTTACGTACTAGGATTTTTCAAAGTTTTTTTCTGTATACAATAATACTTAATATAAAATTATTCCAGGTTATATAAGGATACATAATTCAGGGTTACGTAGTACAAGATCATACAATTCAAAGGCAGATTGTGAAATATTATACCATTAATAAATCCATGAGTTCCGAAAGTTTAGGCTTTTACAAAGAATACAAACTATACTTGATCAATTTCAATTTCAAATCTCCTTATATGAAGGTGATGTTTCCCGCTCTAAGAATAGCTATTGGACCACTTGGATGAGATTTAATCCGAACCATATACCTATACTGTAATTCAAATAAAACACCGAGGTCTCCAGTTCACCCGTTTCAGAGTAACAATGGAGGAAATAGGAATCGCTCACTTTGGATAAGACAATTATTTTACGAATGACAAAGTGAAATACCACTCCACGGACCATGTGACCTGCGGGTAGTTCTATTTTCAACTTTAGATTTCCCTCCTCTGTATATATTTCAACAACACTAAATGATGCCAAAATGATTTCATTATTGTCTGAAACATTCATGTAGAAAAGCCCAGAAATTTCATTTATTTTGTAATTTGTAATTTCAAACTTGTATTTTAACTGCCCAGTGTGGTCACAGACGTACACATGATGGTCGTGGAAAATGACTCGTGTCATTGCAATGTTATTGTTTTTATTTATAGCTAATCTCAGATATTTCTTGTGTTTTGGAAGAAAATGCAATTCGCTTTTGTGTTTTACACGATTGCAATGTTCGTTCAATATATATAATACTACATGGCTATCCACATTGCCATTTTGTGAAGTTGTTTCACAATATAGAACAACATACACATTATTTTCTTGATCAACAGCGAGATCTAGAATTTATTCTTTGATAACCTCCCCTTTTTTATCCTTTGTGCTCGGAACGGAAAATTCATAAACCACTTTTCTTTCGCCTATTCTGGAGATGATGTCAATGTCATCATGATGCCCTTCGACTATCTCGCCCCGACTGTTTATAGCAGTATTATACGGATCGATGTTTGATACGACTTTCATTTCGCTGTGTGGTTGGATCAATTCTTTGCCCCAAGATTTTCTTGCCGAAACTTCCTGCCAATTCCATATTGGGTTAAAACTGCGATCAGAGAGTTGAATTGTTGGCCAGACGAGCGCCGAACAATACTTGCTGCTGAATTTGAAAACAAATTGATATAAAACGTAGTTGATCATCATGACAGATTTGACATTTTCAACTCGTTCAGCCTTACTGAAGATGGACTTAACTCCACCACCGAGATACACCGAAAATATCTCGCGAACGGCGGATAAATCATGGAGCTTTTCTAAAAACACAGACACGAAGTAGCTGCTGTGTCGAGATTGTCGAGACATTCCAGTATCTCCGAAACGACACGGAGTTTCGCTGCAAAGATTCGGTCTTGAACATTCAATGCTTCATTACAAAACGCATGGGTTGCTTCCTTACGGGCATCTTTTAATCGTTCTTTCGCAGATTCAGAGTCTTTTGACACAATCTTTAGCTTTCCCATCACGTGAGAAAGTTCTAAGGCTTTGTTCAAGATATCTGCTAGTGACTCGTCACCTCTCGGCATTCTAGACGTTTGACCGCGATCATCTTGAATTTTGCTTTGTACAGCTTTCTGCTCGTCTTTCGACTTATCCAGAGAAACAATGAGTAACTGTACTCCTTCCTGTAGAAAACTGTAGCTGCTGAGCAGATCTTTGCGCGAGAGACCATCAATTTTGGTTTTGACGTCGTTGAGTTCTCTCACGACTATTTCACGAAGTTTTGCATCTGTAATATCACCGTCCTTCAGCTTTTTAGCAGTCGCATCTCGGGCTTTGTTCCACAATAATCCCACAGTGGAACTCAATATACTGGTGATAATCGAAGACATGGTATTGAGACTTTACTATTATACCGAAATATACGTACGCTTGTCGTCTCGCTCGAAGGGGTTCTAGTTCCTGTTGTTGGAAAGACAAAAGTCTACATATAAGCATATTTTGAAATTTGAACCTCTCAAATGCTACTTCCTGCATTCTGAGCGTCGGATTTCTTCCGAACAATTAACTGGGCGCTCCACGGAGCGTTAAGACGCTGGGACTATAAAGTATAGAAACATGCAATTTTAAAAAGTCCGTGTCGTGCAAGTATACTCTAAAAAAGAGCGCGTTAATTTGTTTTTTCGAAAATATTGATTCTTGAACGACTTGAAGTTTGCAGTTTGCCTGACAGTTTGCGCTAAATCGCTAATACTTAAAACTAGGTTACCCACAGGGCAGTAATGCTGCCTTGACAGCAAAAGACAAAGTAGTGTCGCACAAATTAAATCCAAACCACAGGGTGTTAAACGAGACCTTCAGAAATATCCTATTATTGTTATCCTTGTTAACCCATTTATTGGCAGTACCCTACCACTAACGACTAACGAGTAAAATCGTCTGGTGTTGGACAGGCCGACAGGGTAAATACTAAAGTAGGGCGCATTACTGTGCTGATGGATTAACAAGAGACATTGGCAGATAGGTTTGTTAATCCATTTACTGGCAGTACCCTATACCACTGACGAGTAAAATCTTCTGGCGTTGGACTAAGCAGGGACTAAGGAAGGGCGCATTGCCAGCTAATGGGTAAAAATTCATGCCCTAATTTGCAATATAGTCCGTATTCTCTAGCCGATTTTTGTTTAGTTTTGTTGTCCACATTCGGGCACTAAATTCTTTTGACATATTTCTATAGATTTTTATACGCTGAGTTTGAATTCAGTTGTTGTCACTTGCACAAACCTGCAGTTTTCTTGTATTTTGCGATCAAACATCACGAATTTTCACTCCCTGAAAATCGAAAGCCGCCATTTTGTTTTGAGGAAACTTCATGTTATAAAATTTAAATGTACCAGTTCCAGTCGTTTTTACGCGGATTTTTACGCGGGAAAATCATGAAAATTCATGTTCAACTCAGTATTTTGGATACCGGGACTGATTTTTAAAATAAAATTCAAAAACGTGAAGTATTTCCATCCTATCAAGATGTGGTTTAAAAACATATGAAAATTCAGTTAAAATAAATTCGGGCGGAATTATTGAGAAAAAATATGTGAAAAAGAAGCCAAAAAATGGCAGACGTCCATTCATAGCCTTCTCAGTGTTAGTAGTCCATTTTAAAGGAGAAAGTGGATTCCTTACTCGCTTTACGGACATATCGTTAGAAACGTTTTTGAAATGCCATGAACTTTGGCTTGGACTTGACGGCGAACAGCGTGAGATTGCTGATAACACAACGCATATCGTTAAAGAGATTCAAACAACTGGCGATTCATCGAACATCACGTGTAATTTATACTATCATCGAATTTGCTACTCTAAGTTTACAAATCTGTCTTTGATAACACGTGCCCAGACTAGATGTGCAAAGAGACAAAAAGATAACGAGATTACAAATAATGGAGACACAAATATGATTACTCAAGTCGAGGAAACAATATCCGTTCCTCCAAAGAAAAGTTTAAGATCTTCAACGGTTACGTTAAGTGCTGTAAAACCAAGGAACCGTGCCGTTTTGCCATCCATTTGCATTATTTGTAATGGAGAACATAAATATATTAACGATCCGGTAAGCCATTCATATTATTGATAAATTACTTTTCACAACAAATTTCTTTCCCCGAACATTTCAACAGGGGAGAACCGAGAACCCCAACTTGGTACGATCCACGTTTCGCAATACCTAACTTTTACTGTAAATCAAACCTACTCTATCCCCATGAAACATGCAAGAATATATGTTAAATTGTTTTTAAAATTCCCATAGAGAACAAAGAAGCGCAAATTAGACCAACTGGTTACCTCAGAAACAATTGACGGTGGGAAACTTCGTGAGGCAGCAACAAAGAAAGATGATCAGCGCATTCTCCTTCACATATTGGGAAATGATTGCGTTGCACTCGAAGTGAAGTATCACAAGCGGTGTTACGAACAGTATACGTCATTTTTAAGACACGCCGACCCAAAAGAAGAAGTAAGATATAAGTTCAACAAGTCATTTGAATCCTTTTCTTCCTGGGTAAAAAAAGAAGTGATTGAAAATCAAAACATTTTCTACATGAGCAAACTCAGAGAGAAATTTATAAAGACAGTCATGGAAATGGAGAACGAGGATGCATCTCAATACAAAACGATTCGTTTAAAACGGAGATTGCAGGAGAGATTCCCACAGCTTGTGTTTCACAAACCAAAAAGACGGTACCATAGTGAGATTGTCTTTTCGGAAGATGTCAATCAAGGAACTGTTGCAGAAAGGGCATTAACAACAGATGACCGAAGTGAGGAAGATACAGAGCATCAAGATTAACAAGACGCAGGAAACGAAGGTATGGCTCAACAACCAAATGACCAACAAAGAATGACGCTGAGAGATCTCTACTTGGTCGCACTTGAATTACGGGAGGACATAAACAAAAACAGTGCTTCCTGGTTCAACCATTGGCCTCCATTGGCATGCGATATAACTGGTGACAGCGTCAAAAAAGTGGTCCCACCACTTCTTTTCAACTTTATTGCGTGGATACTTGGCTATTCTAATGAGCCTGAAGAGACAAGATACGTTGATATGGATGAAAAACTTACCATAAAAGTGTTTTCCATTTGTCAAGACTTGATTTATAACAAGAGCAAAGGCAAGTCACCGACACCAAGGTCTTTAGCACTTGCGATGTCTGTGCGGCAAATTTCCGGATGTTCCAGTCTGATCTCAATTTTAAATGGTCTAGGACATTGCGTCTCTTTGTCTTCTACCATGGCATACGACACAGCTCTCGCGCAATTGACCATAAACACGTCTGACAATATACCAAGAGGATTCGTAGCCAAGGAAGCCATTAATTTAGTTTATGATAACATAGATTTCCAAGAAGATATTAAGGAACAAACACATGTGACCAATGGCATTATAACGCAGAAAATAACCGGCGAGAATCCAACTGCCCCCAATCGGATGACAGGAATTAAAAAGTCACAGCGTTCTTTGCAAGTCCCTCAATCAGATATATTGCCGTTTACCATTGGAACGAGAAAGACGCCGCATTTTCTGGATCTCGACAGAACGACGACGTCCTCCAGGGAGAAAGCACAAAGACTTGATTTAGTGTATGTGTTGCTAAAGATGTTTCCTTCAGATGAGACGACTCTTCCTGGATGGACAGGTTTTAATACTATTTTGTGTCAGGACGACATACCAGAAGTTTCGCGAGTCGGTTATCTACCTGTGATTGACGCACCCCCAACCGAATATTCTACGATTAATACAACACTCAAAAAGAGCGAGGAGATAGTTGACAAATTACAGCTGCGATATGTCACACTTGTTTTCGACGAAGCAGTGTACGCTAAAATACAGCATGTCCGGTGGAAGAATGAAGCTTTCCAAAATCGTTTTGTTGTGCGCCTTGGTGAATTCCATACAAGTATGTCGTTTCTGTCGGCAATTTCCAAGATCTTTCAGGATGGAGGTTTGAAGGTAAGTTTATTCTCTATACATCATCTGTTAGTGAATTTACCATGTACTCAGTAAAACTGTACGCAATCAATGTCTCCTAGATTATCCATGGCAAAACGCTCACACAGGTTATTTTTAACTGGTAGATATTTTCTATAAGCCTATTACTTGTTTAAATGATAATTTATATTTTTTATTTGTTAGGACATATTCATCGAGTCTGGGCTAGCTGGTGAGGGATCAGTTAAAGGTGTTTTCTCAGGCAAACATTATAACAGGTCGGTATCTTGTCATAAAGTGGCGCACGAGGCATTCCAACGTCTTCGACTAGAAGCTTTTCTGGACACACTGGACGAAAATGTTCTGCATGGCATATATTCGCTCATTGCAGATATGAGTGACTCGATTTTTAACGAAGGTGTTCAGGCATACGTCGAAAGTCGACAGTTTGATAATCTAGTCCAGCAGTACGAAAGTTTTATTGTCGAAATGTCAGCAAAATCAAAGACATTCGCTTATTGGAGCATGTACATAAAAATGACAGGTAAGGTTTTGTTCCCTATATTTACAAATATGTGTTGATAATTATTAATCACAAATACAGTTCTTCTAATACATGTATCATTTATATGATGAAATACATACGTGCACGTACGCTATATTAATTATAGGTCTTTTTATATATAGGAGTACTTCTTATGTTCATCCGTGCTACGAGACAACTCGACTGGGATTTACACATGTCAACATTTAGATCCATGATTCCCTGGTTCTTTGTCTGCGACAAAATTCACTACGCACGATACGGATCGGCTTATTGGCTAGAAATGGCATCACTGGAAACTACCCACCCAGGTTGTTATTCGAATTTCCGGTCATTTGATATACGAATAGGGCAGTAGTTACGAAATAGATATAACTGCCAGAAAAATTACCAGAGGTATTCAACGAAGGCCCTTAGTTCGAAACGTTGAGGCTCTCCAGTATTACAATGTTTCCTTTTCAATTATAGGAATTCTCCCCGAGTTATCATCGAACTTTGCAATTCAGCGTCAGAACGATCACGGGTTTTCAGCAGTTGCCTGTGATCAGACCATTGAACAAACGGTAAACCGTGATTCGAAGACTAAAGGAGGCTTAACCGGTTTCTCTATGAATCGTTCGTCTGTACACAGATGGTTGCTTTCACAATCGGAACGAGCAGCAATTACACAACAGTGCAAATCTATGTCTGGGATGAATTGTAAATATCGGTAGGATATTAAGCAGTTTTAAATTAGAACTTTTAACCCGTTAGTTAAAGATCCCCTCATGTTACCTTCTCTAGCCATGTTGATGTTGCTCATGTGTTTATTCTGTCTCGTGTTTTTAGGAAAAGAAAAGATCTGGATGCAAGTAAATGCGAACAGCATGAAAAATCTGTAAAGAATGTTACCAGCACCATTGCTAGCATGACAAATCCGTTTGACGGGGAACCAAGTCGAACTGGTCAACATTTCAAGTGGCGTTGAAGTTGGACGTGATGTCGCTGACCGTATTCTTCATGCAGAACAGCTTGGTGAAGATCAATTTTCCCGCTTTTGCCAGACAAATCTTTTCACCGACAACCCTGACATTTTCAGCAACATTAAGAAAAACAAATTGAGAACCTTTTCGTCAGAGAAAATGACGGTGAAGGACAGCAAAGGGAAGCAGAGCATTGTTAAGACAAACAGAAATCTTTTTGCTCGACTTTTAGTGATTTCAAAATCCCGGGAGATCAACCTGAAGGAATTACTTTCGTACAGTCTAAGTGACTATCCACTTTCCATCGCTACTGTGACAGGATGCCTTGTTAAGACATCGAAAGCCAAGATGTTGCATATCCTAGAGGAAGCAGCCAACAATCCAACTGTAAATATCATGAACACCAGAGATAATAACGCACTGATTGTTGATGCCATGGCAGTATTACAAGCACTGAAAGGGAAATGGAAAACATTTGGGGAGTTTGCGGATTCGATATTCCATTATTTGGTGAAGCTGGCGAGGCAAGGCAAGGCAAAGCTAATAGACTTGACTTTGTTGCTGACAGGTACCCTGCAATAAGTATCAAGAACTCGGAAAGGTCCAAGAGGGCTGCTCAAGGCATCCAGAGAGTACACATTTTAAACAAAGACCAAAACATTCCAAAGCAGTGGAAAAAGTACTTAAGCTCTGGAGAAAACAAGGAATCGTTAATCGCGTTCCTATGTGATCACTGGAGGAGTTACATTTCCTCGTCTCTAAGCCATCTAGATTGTATATACGTAACCAGAAAAGAGAAATGCCTGTTGATCACATCTGGTACCACCCAGACCGAACACGTTTCAACGCGAGAAGTCCCCCAGCTGGAGTGTGACCACGAGGAAGCAGATACGATATTACTCCTTCACTACAAGGCTGCAGCACTTTCCCATCAACGTATCATCATCAAATCACCAGACACAGATGTGTTTGTACTTTGTATTGCTATGCAGAAGACCATTGGCAAGGAACTTCTTATGATGACAGGAACTGGCAACAAATTTCGTCTAATCGATATTTCTTCAATATTGAATGTACTTGATGAAGAGTTGTGCGCATGTTTGCCAGGATTCCATGCTTTTTCTGGTATAATTAATACATAGGCAATGTTTGCTAAATTTTAAATCAGTTATTTTTAGACGACTAAATCGGTTTTATTTCTTATCAGTTTCTTTCTTCCTGTTTTTTATAGGATGTGATTCCACCAGCGCATTCCTGGGCAAAGGTAAAGTAAAACCTTGGAAGGCACTGCAAATGAATCCGAGATTCGTGGAAATTTTTTCTCAGTTAGGAAGATCAGCTGAAGTATCCGATGAGCTTGTCGTGTCACTGGGTACATTTGTCTGTCTTCTTTATGGCGATCAGACATCAACATGTGTTGATGAGTGCAGATACCAGCTTTTTAAGTCAGGCAAGTATTCCGACGATGTTCTTCCTCCAGATAGTGACAGCCTTCGGCAACGCATTAAAAGAGCAAACTTTCAAGCACTTGCGTGGAATCGGTGCCTACTAGCCCGATTACAAGTTCCCCCTGCAGCTGGAAATGGTTGAAAATTGAAGAATGGTCAATTAGAAATTGTGTGGACGACTCGCCCCTCTGTTCCAGAGTCCCTTCTTGAATATATCAATTGTAAATGCCAATCAGGTTGTAAGACAAAGCGCTGCGGCTGCTTAAAATCTGGCCTGCAATGTACCGATCTATGTAGGTGCAAAGACTGTCATAATGGTCAAGACGAAGAACATAATTTGGAGGAGATCGATGGGCAATTTCCTTATCTTAATTCTACTGAATGTGATCCAGAAACAGACGGTGATATATCTGATGATGAATGCTAGTTTTTGGCGGAGAGTGTGATTTTTATTAAGTCTCTTTAAAGTTAAAACGGGTTGCGGACTGTAACTGGAAACATTTGTTTTTATCACGAAATTTATCGGATTATTGGTCGATGATGGAGTCATGTCATGTAAGTTTTTGTAGTACTGTCAGCGCTGTAGTAGATTAGTAAAAAAAAGTAGATTTTTGTCATCTAACCGTGCTGTTATGTTGTAAAGCTGTAAACTATTTCATCGCACTTATACGTACACGAAATGCGCTAGAGCGTAAATATTGATATATAATGTGGAAAACCCCTAAAATATCTAGCGCATTTCGTCTATAATTATATTTATACCAAACCAAACAAACTGAGGATATCATTAAATGCGATATTAGGCAATGAAATAGTTTACAGATGTGCTAAATAACACCACAAGTAGAAAACACAAATCTAATTATTGCTTAACTCTTAAAGAGAATATCCTAGTGCAACCTGTGACCACATATCATCAGGGGCCGATTGTTCAAAAGCCGGTTAGCTTAACCAAGGGTTAGCATGAAATTCAAAGCAATCTTTTACTGCTTTTTCATAAATTTTGGAAATATTTTTGCAGGAATCTTGTTTAGATCAATTGAGGTTTTATTTTCCGAAGGTTTGAAATAAACAGACACACAGAAATAGAAAAACCAAAATAGTGGGTTAAATTTTAATCCTGGGTTAGCGCTAACCCAGCTTTGAACAGCTGGCCCCAGAGTAATAATCAGTATTGCGCAAAACCGCGTTAAAAATCTGCGTAAAAACGACTGGAACTGGTACATTTAAATTTTATAACATGAAGTTTCCTCAAAACAAAATGGCGGCTTTCGATTTTCAGGGAGTGAAAATTCGTGATGTTTGATCGCAAAATACAAGAAAACTGCAGGTTTGTGCAAGTGACAACAACTGATTTGAAACTCAGCGTATAAAAATCTATAGAAATATGTCAAAAGAATTTAGTGCCCGAATGTGGACAACAAAAATCGTTTTCTCAGCGACTTTTTTGGTCAGAGAATACGGACTTTGTAGCAAGTCTAAGGCCCTGTTTACAGTATATGAGCCCTACATAGGCGAGATCCGGCTTGTTAATACATTTCCCTATTAAAAATTGTTTGCGTTTGCATGAGAGGAGGGCCAGCCCTACTAGGCGCGACCTCGCTGTTGTCAAGGCGAGATTTCGTCTAGTATATATATGGCTGGAAATTTTCCATACTGTATAAACGCAGTAGGGAGGGTTGGCCCTCATACAATATAGGGCTGAGTATTGAATTGATTTCGCATTGATTTCGAACGAAACTTTTTAAAGCTTTTTTCGCTTTAAATATGCAGTAGTTCTAAACGAACATTCAAAAATTTAGTCGGCAAACTATGATTTTGGACGCCATAATAAAAATGAGTTGCACGGAAACCATATTAAGTGCTACTTTTAAAAGGAAGCCAGCCCCCTAGCAGTAGGGCTGATTTTTTTCATGTATAAACACGCGGCGAAAATCAGCCCTACTGCTATAGGGCTAGTCCTTTACAGGTTCGAATTATAGTTGAGAAAAAATGATGTGCAACTTTTAAAAAAAACATGGCTCTAAATTTTGATAAAATAGGTTCATGATTGTCTCAGCCACCCA
Source organism: Paramuricea clavata (assembly GCA_902702795.2). Lineage (NCBI taxonomy): Eukaryota > Metazoa > Cnidaria > Anthozoa > Malacalcyonacea > Plexauridae > Paramuricea > Paramuricea clavata. The sequence goes on from CACRXK020001685.1 coordinate 32,950, forward strand.
GTCGTTTGACTACGTTCAATCAAACTGCAATAATTTAATGATTTGAATAGTTTTCGAACATTTTTGCAATTTTTGATATACAAACTTAACACATAACATCAATCAGTCATGTACTTGTCTGTCACGGTGGCTAAAATTTTACACACCTTCCAGTCTCCAAACATGCTGCTACAGTAGTGTGCATGCAAAAGTACTTTTTAATAAATAAAAAACAACTAGATTGGCTTAATTGTTTAAATCTATAAATACGGATGGCGTTCATTAATTTAATAGTCTCAGTCTGATTTTTTGCACATCGTTTAGAAAATATATATGCAATTTTCACTATTTGGTCCAAAACAATGTGCAAATTGCACATTGCACATGCACTGGTAATTCGAATTCGAACCCTGCTTTATGTAGGGCTCATATAAACACCCTCTAACACCCTCCTAAGTGTAGGCATGTGCTGCTTCTTATCTATACTGTCTATAACGAAGTTGCTGGAGTCAAAACAAAAGCGAAAATTGTACAGTAATAGCATGCTATACAAAACGAACGATTGTATCTATTACTATCTTACCCTTATTAGTAATAGTAACTTTATTGATTACATGTCCATAATAAGGAAATCTAAATGAAGTTTTGATAGTCTAAATAAGAAAAATCAACATATACAAAGTTCAATTAGTATGAATAAATACAAAGGTCGAATTAATTTAGATCTCTCTATTGCATGAATATTGAACTTACATCAGAATACTGCAAATTTTTCGTTAGCCCAACATGGAGTTTTGGTGTCCCAGATCCATCGTTCAAGTCAAACCACCATCTCTCACCAGACGGATAATAACGTGATTTAAAATACTTGTGGTTATCCTGCAAGTATACAAAGCCACATAAAAAGTGAAACTGTGGAAAATCACAAAATTTTGCCATGAGAGTGATAAAAGCATGGAATTTGACAAAGGGCTTCTTTCAATTGGCACCTATTTGGGAGGGATGCCCAAAATTTATCTGCTTTGAAACCATTTTCAGGAGGATTTTTGTGTTTTTACCTATATCAAGATACAAGATACAAGATACAAGATTTATTTGCTCCTTTCAAATTGCAATTTATATACACAAAGAAATTATTTAAATTATAGTTAACATTATTATTATTAGTAAAATATATTTGTGATCTGTGACTAATTGTTTTGTAAATTTTGAGAAGATTTGAAAGAGAGCTGGCTCCCTGAAATAACCACAGGGCTATATAAATATCAGGAAACCAAATAAAGGACGAAAAAATTATGAAAATTGGCAATATATAGTTCTATATCAAATATATTTAAAAGATCGAGAAAGGAGTCCTGCATGACTCCCGATAACGTATAGAAAAAGTTGGAGTTGGAAACTGAATCAATACTTTCCAAGAAAATCGATTCTAATTTTATATTTAATTTGAGAAATCGGCAAGTCTTTATATGATTCATGTAAAGAATTCCAAATTTTAGCGCCTTGATATTTGATATTGAAAATTCCGAAATTTGTTCTTGCTTTTGGTAGTATATATGTTAATTTGGAAGCAAGCCTCGTATTTTGAGAATGAACATTGCACACAGGAGTAAAGAAATTGTTGGACGTTGGTGGCAACAAGTTGTTATGATATTTGTACATGAAAAGAACCACGTGTATCAAATTTATATATCAAGTCAAATTTCAGAATCGCAGTTGCAAAAATGAATTATTCTAATGAAAAGTAAATGAGCTACCTGTATTGCACAACGCTACAGATGCCATAGTAAATAACTTATACTGTAGCTTACAGATAGTTTCGAAAATCTACAATGTCCACAGATTGGGCATTCCGAGTTACACTTTATGTGAAGGTGAATATTCAATTTCTCTAAAACGATAAGTCGCAGGGAGGGGTGGAATATACCATTTTGCTCCATTTCGCGAGTTCGTTCTCTTGCTGCATGCAATCCGTGTTGTTGTAGCAGAGATGCTTAAAATAATAAATTTGACGTTTTTCTATAGAAGGAAATCTATAGCCTCCTCCACAGACAACTTGGCGGAAAACAACGGCGAAATTTACGCAATATTTAGCAGATTGAGTGGTGATGAGGGGGCGTGGCAGTACTCTATTTTGCTTATTTCCTCACCACACAATAACCCTTATGATCCTATATTACCCCCATCATACTGCGTAACCGAGTTGCTTGCTGAGGAGGCTAGAAAAGATATGAAAATATCACCGGTAATGAGCAACCCTTCATCGGTAGGTGCCAGGGAAGGTCTATGCCAAATTTCATGCTTTTATCACTCTTTCCACGGTCATTTCGTTCAGCGATTTGAAAACTGTAAAATGTTTTCTTAAATACACAGGGATACTGAACACCGCGGAAAAACGTCTGCGCATGCACCAAATTATGAAAATATGGCGGGGAATGTGAATATCAATTTCTAAAACAAAAACATGCTTATTAACTGGTCAAAAATTAGTAAAACAAACGAGAAAATATAGCAAATGGGTAGACTAGACATTAATTGAAAGCGTCCTGGCATTTAAAGTATGAATGAAAAATAATTCATGTAAAAAATCGTTGATTTTAACGGACACGACTTCGAAAATTTTTGCAAAATTATTCAAAACAAAAATTCAAACTAAAAAGTTAAGAAAACTCTCGAAAAGTTAAGCTTCTTAACCCACTCAAATTGTAGAATAAATCCTAAAGCTTAATTATTGTGAACACGCAAATTTTTTATATTTGGCGACACAGTTTTTTTTTTAAAGAAATGTATCTCAAACGAAAATTCGGAAATTGTCATTGCTTAGTTGATAAACAAAATGTTTCAGACGATAAATTTGTCAACAATCACCTTTAGTTCATGTTCTTGTACAATACAATTTCTTGAACCTTCTGGCTGTATTTATTTCTAGTTTTTAGAATGACATGTTTATTTTTGCGCTTGAAATCTGGTTGTAAAGACGCACAATGAAGTCACTCCTTTTTACCGCCATTTTGAGCCTTCGGAAACGTTCGGAACAGCTTCTCATCAAGTTCGCAATACTATTACAGCTAAGGTTGACGCATGCGCAGACGTTTTTCCGCGGTGTTACTGTCATCTACATCCAAGCAACAGGGTGGACTTCCGTCTACGCATGCGCGAGAAACGTACGCGTGGAGTGCACGTGAGCGCGGGTTAATCGCGTGACTAAATTATAAAAGCAAACATCAAATTTGCCAAAACTACTCGTGTTATGAAGTCGTTTCCTTGTTTCTTTAGTGTTTCTACGCTCACAATTTTAGGCATTTCAACTTAGAAGTGTTTGCTTTGGAATAAGAACGTGAAAGTAGAAATAAAAACTTTGTTGCAGCAGTTTAATTTCGCAGTGCAAATACGTGTTTTTAATATGTATATCCTTTTCGAAGTGAGACATACAAATGCACATTGACCTTCTTTAAACTCGTACTTGCCCTATTTTTTCACTTCATAAAAACTACTTTTATCCATGGAGAAACTATTTGACCCTAAAAATAAGCTTGAATTTTTGTGGTGATATAGGCTCATTTCTTTGCAAACAGTGATTTAGTACTTGGTAGTGTAGTTGTTGTTTATGAACATAAGTCTAAATTGAATTCAACATCCGTCAACAAAAAGGAATCGCGCTTATTACTACTCTGTAGCGAATAGACAATTAATTTAATTCACTAACAACCCGTTCTACAATATAAACTAGAAATCGGCCAACAAATTGCCAAGAAATACTACAATGAAAATAGGGTCTCTGAACTACCAATTTCACCGAACGGTCAAGTTTCTCTGCAAAGATCGCCATTTTGCCCAACTTTCCTCGAGTAGATCATCGTGTTTTTAAGTCAAGGATTATGTATACTTTAACATAAAAGAATAAAAAAAGTGGTGATAAAGGGTAGATTTTGAATAAATAACGAATATCTGTATACAAGATCTGAGCGTTATTATGAAGCACTCGATACTTTCTCCAGCAACATATTGCGTTTATTTTTTTACAAAATTAAAAATATTCACACATTAATTAAAGATATGAAAATGTAGTTTGCATTACAAAGAAATGTTGGCTTACCTATGGTTATACCTTACACGTCGATTAAAGTCAAGTAAAGCCCTTTCAAAGACGCATGCCACATTAAACTACAGGTCACATGGCGGTAGAGAACTCGACGAAGTATTCACGATATTTCATAGCCAGTTCGAACGCCACTGTGTACTGTTCCTGTGAATTATGATGCCCAACACACCGGGTAACACAATTTACCACTTTGTTCGGCTGTTCCAAGTACACTTTTAAGATACAAGGTCCGATCATATCATGTTCTTCGAAGCATCTGCTCAAAACAGTACAACATAAATATCGCCACTCATCTTCTTCGTGTGAAAATATAAGTTTTCCTTTTAATTGCTTTGCTTTAAAAACAGTCATTAGGTTGTTGAAGAGTTAGTATATAACTTACAACAAAAATTACGCCATTGCTTTAAAAAAACAGTGAATCACAATGCTGTAAACTTCAACATCCTTAGAAATTGTAAGCAAAACATCGAAAAGCAAGATTCGCGGGAAAAAGCTCACGACCCCGCATTATTTTTATGCAGCGTCGACAAAAGTCCACCCTGTTCTTCGCTAATGCTTTCGTTTCCCCGGGTGTAAATAGCCGGGGGGAATTAGTACCCTCGCACGGCGCTTCGCGCCGTCGGCTCGGAAACAATAAAAAAAATATATAATGTAATAAATTTAAATATAATAAAAGTAATAACAAAATTTAAATATTGTGATTGTGACGGCGATGGTTAGTATTAGGGTTAGCGTTAGTATTAATTAACAGTTATTCGCCGAAGGGGAGATGATTATCGGGGAATATTCGCCGAGACGAAGTCGAGGTGAATATTCCCCGATAATCACCGAGCCTGAGGCGAATAATTGTTTTAGTATTTTTGTGTTTTTTTGGGACTGAATTTATTTTAATTTCGCTTATTTTTTATTAGTATAACAACGTCCACAAAACGGGTATCCGCCATTTTGATAATTTCGGTTTTGTTATATTCACCTATAGGTGAATATATTAACAGCTTAATACGTCAAATTTAACCAATCAATTGCAACTTGTAGGATTTGTTACGTTCACTTGTTCAAAAATACTAATGACTGATATTGACTCAAAGCCCCTACACCCTCAAAATAAACTACTCCTCCTCGTCTCCTCCTCCTCGTCTTGTCCAAATTACCCTGGCACTTCACCGTCGCAACTATCTCTAAAACATGGGTTACTGAAAATATCTATTCTATTGACTTGAAGTACCAATATCAGGAACATTAAGTATTCTCTTTCTAACAAATAACAAATTTGGCCTGAGTATTTATCCTCCATCTGCAAAATTTATCAAGTGTCAAACAGTCCTCCGAAAAGCTTTAAAATCTTCTCCTAATGAATCAACTAACGACCTGTGAAAAGCAACTAGTAACCATACTAATATCCAATATGACGCTTATAACTCTACTAAAGAAGTTCTCAAAGATTTTCGTTCTGGACATGAAAACAAACTCCTAAATCAATAAATTAACCAGTCAAGGATCCTTTTTCTGCAGCGTCACGAAGTTCGCTTTACCTCAGCTCAAGTACAAGGCGTGGTCCGTCGCCCAATCAAAGCTACCAAAAACATTTACAACTTTACCATTCGTTACATTAACAACTCTCTTCCCAAGCGCAAAAACCTAAACAGATGGGCAATAGAATTATTGGGACAGATAGGTAAAAAATTTAACCAAGTTAAATTTATAAATGTCGGTCAGCTCGGTTCGAGCACGCAACATTGATATCGGCGTAATCTAGTAAGTACATTTAAACCAACACAGAAAAAAATGATTACTATAGATTACATCGATATATATAAGGAACTAGACTCAGTTACGAAATGTCGTGTGCTTGAGCCGAGCAGCTCAGTTGGCAGAGCATTGGGCTAGTATTCCAAAGGTGGTAGGTTCGATTACCACCGTGGCCAGGCATTTTTCAAGCTTGCCCGGTGTAGATATATATACACTCAGAGTAACATCACAAGCATCATATAATTTATTCACCTGAGTACATCACACCAACACAGAAAAAATTAATGTTCTACATTTTTAGACATGTTAGATTGGTCTTGACGAAAACCACCAAATCAACTTGTCGGATTTGTTATATTCACTTGAGAAAAAATACTAAATTATTTTAATATTACAATATTTTTTAAATTTAAATATTATATATTTTAAAACTAATATTTTTAAATTCGTCTTTTTCAATATTCATCAATTCAATTGGTAAATATAGATCTAAAGAATGTTAAATTTCAAAAATACAATACAACTGTAACTCCGAATAAAGTAAGCATTTTGATTAAATGTTTCGACTTTATTTAGTCATCATCAGGAATGATTATATTACATTTGCATGCGTTATATATACTCTACGTAATTTGATATAGTTAAAAGAAAACCGATAGTTAATTCTCGGGATGCTTTAGTGCCATGATTCAGGTTTTTGTCGATGGAAGGCGAGTGCTTCTTTGAACAGCAGATTTGACCAGTGCTTAGCCCTATCTATGATGTCGCAGTTGTTCAGTAAGAAGGCTGTTAGGTCAAATTGGTCAGTGTTGGGTTCGTCTATGTTAAGTTGTAATAGATTTGTCAGATAGTTAAATTGTTAATGATGACTAAACAAAGTCGAAATGTACGTTGAATCAAAATGCTTACTTCATTCGCAGTTACCGTTGTATTGTATTTTAAGAAAATACTCGGTTATATAGCTAGTGGTTTAATTATTAAATTTCAATTTACTGCAAAATTATAGTGACAAAGTCTGTCAATTATGCAGTTTCGATGTTGGATTTTAATTTGTGACAAAGTTTCAAATACAAAAATTATACCATGGACAAATATCTTGCATATCGATATTCTAATTCGTAATACATCTGTATGGTCATTATATGCTTTGAAAAAATCATGCACATCGGATGCTTTTACCAAACCGCGACGTAGGCTACCCTTCTTAATTAAACTAAATCAAATGTACGTCTGGCCCTTAAAATTGTATGTATCACACGGAGCCCATGCGTTGATCTGCGTTTTAATTGAATTATTTCACTAAACATTACACTAATATGTCATAATAATAATAATAATAATAATAATACTCCTATAGTCGAACATATAATAACAGCATATAAGTTGATTTGTATTTGTATGTTTTTTTATTTATTTAAAATCTATTATTAAAATCTATTATAAAAGCACCGCCTTTCGAACCTTTCGAGACGCGCGGGATTTGAAATAGGAGGCGGCAACAATATAAATACGTGACAAGGGATGAAACTCTTAAAGTTTATCGTATTATGAACGCCCCGACTTGAGTAGACCGATAATTATGCAATGAGTATCGTTTCAAATGAACGTCGTTAACCTTTAGGAATCAATGATATAAACAAGAAAGCAAACTCGACTACAACTCCAGGTGATCAGAAGCTAAGTTGTGTCGACCGTAACGGTTTCAATGTTTAAAATTTTAAATGAACTATATTAGGTCCAGTCAAGTCGGGGCTCATGCTACGAAACGTCGCTATTAAAACCTATAGCGATTTATAAGACTCTAGGGCATTTATTTCACAAAATTTTTCAATGGCTATATGTACTTTAGCCTTAGACATATCATGTAGCCGAATTTCAAGCTAAAATTGGTTTTAACAAGCACATACGGCTTCAAAATAAACGTCGCCGTGTTGTAATTTCATCCCTTGTCTCGTTTCTTATTTCAGTGCGAAATAACGCGCGTATCCTGCGAAAGGGCTGTCAGGTTCGAAAGGCTGTGCTTTTATATAAGCTAATAATAGATCTTAAATAAATAAAAAACATACAAATACAAATCAACTTATATGTTGTTATTATATGTTCGACTAAATAGGAGTATTATTATTATTATGACATATTAGTGTAATGTAATGAAATAATTCAATTAAAACACAGATCAACGCTTGGGCTCCCTGTGGTAACATAAGAAGTTCACTCAACTTTATTAGGTAGTAAAGATATGGGGACTAGTGATAACAAAGGAGTTATAGTTGCTGCTGTTCTGACTCCATTACCTGTAACTCTGACCGCTGTTTGTATCATTATTTGGCTACACAAACGTCAAAAGAAGCGCATGGATTTAGTGGAAAAAAAATTGGAAAATGCTGCTTATGTCCACTCGTAAGTATTTGTATTTATCTCAAACTCTTATTACTTTGACTCGGAAATTTAATGACCTTTTCATTTTTTCGAAATTTTTTTAATGAGTCCGTAAACGTAATGTCAACATTTCAGGTTTTGGGAAAGCTAATTGTCATGGTAAAGATGAGAAAATCGAACTAAGAAATAGGCTTTACACTTAAAAATTTTGGAAGCGAAACCAGGATTCATAATTAATTGTGTAAACGTTCTCTGGTTAAAAAGATTTATTTATTACAAGCTTTCGACTGCCAGTCTGCTGTCTTCGACGGGTAGATTAATAATGTGCTAGTGATATAAGATATGATACAAAGTGAATAGTGCTATAAAATGGCGAATTACAATTATATTTACTGACACAATAAGACAATTGCTAACAGTTCCGCCTACGTAGAAGATTGGTGACTAATTATATATTGTGCAGAATTTAAAGTTTTTTGAGCAAAAAGCGATATTGTTCTGGCAAATGTTTTGAGTTGTTATCGGCGTCTTTCGTGCATGCAGTGTGCCAAGACTCTAATGTCGATCTGTGTCGATAGCTTCCCCCTGTCAATTACTTTTCCGTTTTTAAAATCAATTCTGTGGTCGTTTGCGTGGGCAAATCATGTGATTAATCAATGTCACCAGCTATTTTCAAACAATAGAAGGTAGGCCTATTATCTTTAGAAATTAGAAATTAAAAAGTACCATACCATATGGAACATTCAAGCAGTTCTTCTCGTGTTTGCCTACGCTATCTTATTTCTGGTGTCATACGAGTTTTATTGTGCACGCTACAGGGTGCTCCAATATGAACCGGGCGGTTAAGTGTCGCAAATTCTATCGAGCCGGGTGCAAAATTAATACCAACAGGAGATCAAATAGGTGCGCATTATTGGAAATTTACCTTATCAATAACGATAACCCGATAAACAGTTTACTTACTGTATTTTATGTATTATAGTGTTGACAATGATATTCCTGCAGATGAAAACGGTGAAAGAGTGATGAATTTACTCTATGTTTCGCAAGATAATGTACATGAGATACCAGAACATTTATTGGAATCAATAAATTTGTTGGAACTGCCTGGTGATTCAGTACAATTTCGGGGTATCATCGGTAAAGGAGCATTTGGTATAGTGTATGTTGGTGAAGCGCATTTGGTCAATAGAAACCCAGAATGGACAACCGTTGCAATCAAAACACTTTCAGGTTAAGACGTACACAGATAAAATATTTTATAATTGTGTGATATATGAGTTGTCAGATATACGAATGACTGTTATAGAAGTAACATGCAATCCTTGACTTTTCCCACGCAATCGTAATAATGTTTGTTTGGCAAAGGAAAACGCATGGATTATCATTAGTATATGATTGCAATTGTTATTGTGCGCAGATGCAGTTCTTTAAAAATGTGCAGTTACGAAAGTATCCCCTAGAAGCTGCTCGTCGTTTTCATGACGCCCGCTCCAGAATATGGGATAAATTAAGTCATCGTGAATCAAAATCTTTCTGTGAGAGGTGCCCCAGACCTTTATATGATTAGAATGGTGCAACTATATGTGTTGTTGTTGGCGGTTATTGAATATTGGTGCATGCATGTGTATATGTGTGTATACCTATATTTGAGCAATCTGATAATCTGGGTAAATTCAACAAATATTATAGAGTCTGCCGGTGAGGAGGAACTTAGCGATTTCTTACGTGAAATTGAGTTGATGAAGGACATTGGGGAACATAAAAATGTCATTCAGATGTATGGCTGTTGCACACGATATCGTCCAATATGTCTAGTCCTGGAATACGCGAAAGGCGGAAATCTACTGAATTATCTGAGGTCTCTTAAAAAGAAGGTAATCATAACTATTACAGAGCAATACAATTCGTCCAATGATAATCCTTTCTGTATGGGCAAAAATGGCGTGTTAGGGATTCATTTTACAGAGTGTCTAAAAAACGTGGAAAATTTTCAAATGGCCAAGAAGATATAGGAATTTTTAATTTGGCAATAATGAATATTTATAATTTATATAATGCAAAAATAGCTGCTTTTGCCAACCATATTAAAACATGGTGGTTTACGCACAAGACTGAAGATTTGAAAAGTGCTTTATGACTGGTCATCAAAGTACGAGACTATTTGAAAGTCGTAAAAATTTCCTGACTCTCACGGGCATTGAGATATTGGCGAAATATTTGAAAGATGACTATTCATGAATTTAATTTAATTTAATAGCTTAGCCCTTGTACAATATTTAATTATTAGCACATGGCAGGGAATCCTCAACAGCGCCAGCCAATTACTGCGGCCTCTTTAAAACTTAATAACAACAAACATAATGATAATATAGGAACGAGTTGTTTCCTTGTCTTCAGAGGCAAGTCATTGGCATTTTGCTCTTGATTAAATTTCCTTCCATTCTTGTTCATATTTGCATACATTGCAATTAGTCTTAGCGCTCGAGCGGTGAACTTAGTATATTATATCAATTAGTTTAATTTGCCTTTGAAACCAGATTTTAAACTTGCCTCATCGTGTTTTGATCATTCCATTTTTAACCCAGCTATTTTCAAATTTTTGCACTCGGGTGATTGATTTTAAGGGCATTTTTAATTTAAGCTTCTGTTGCACGATCCAACGATTTGTGAGACGATCCAACGGCGTTGCGAGACAAGTTTCGTGACACATTGCAACGTGCAATACCCTTCCATGTCGCGAACCTGTGTCAGTTTCCTTTGCAAGTTAAGTTTCCCAAAAAGTTGATAAGATTCAACTTTTCACAACGATTGCGAGCTCCTTTCGCTGGCATTGCACCGTGTAACACCATGCATTCGTTAAACCTGTCTCGCAATGTTTCGAAACACCTAGCCTGCGTACAGGCGTTTATAGAAACACTTTGAACAAGCAACCAATCAGATGGAAGAATAATACCCAAGGTCATCAAATTCAATACTCAAGGTCATTCGTGCTACATGAAATTGAAATGGCTTGGCTTGCATGTTTCGATGACAATATGTGAAATGGCTGTGCGACTAATACGAAAATTGTACTCAAGAGATTTAAATATTTCACCAGTTGTTAAAAATCGTAAGGTGACAGCCATTGGTTCGTCCTGGATAATGCTCTCCCGCATAATTGTATTTTGTTTTTGGATAGGGTATGATACCTGGTCCACAACGAGGTCAAGTCCGTTCTTCTCAAGCGCGTGTTTTGTTTACATTTTTTTGTTTCAAAGAATAGATAATTTAATTCAAATCCCGATCTGTGGACCCACAGTTCGGAATTTTAATTAAATTATCTATTGTTTGAAACAAAAAATGTAAATAAAATACGCGCATGAGCAGAACGAACTTGACAGCCTCTTTAAGTCAAGCAGTATCAAAAGTGCCAGAGCACGCTTTCTCGGGGAGCGAGTTTTAGCCATGAACATTCACGATTCAAATTGTTTCGTGCGCTTTTCTCCCGCGGCCGGATGTTACAAGTGTGAAGTCTGATGATTAGTCTTCTCGATGCGAGTTTCGCGATCCTGTTACACTATCATATTCAATGGTTTGTGAAAGAAGACCAGAAGAAGAATATCAGAAGACCTTAGTTATATTCATATTGATGTTTCAGTTTAGTGCCGGCAATTTGAAAATTTGCTGCTCTCTTTATGCAACCCGTTCAAATCACTCGAGCTCCAACCTAATATGCTCACTTTGATTTCCGGGAATATACTTGTTGTCACGTGTCCATTAAGATAACTAGCTCACAAAGTAATTCTCGTATTTGTGTGATCACATGTTCCATTTATATATGACAGAGTAAACCCTGTATGTTTGAAGAGTACAAAAAAGCAAATAGACAAAAGGTCCACTAGTAGAAGAGTACAAAAAGCAACCAGGCAAAATTCTTGCTAAGCGCTGAAGCGCTCACTTCAGGCAAGGAAAGCAATGCTCATTCATTGCGTTATCGGCATTTTGAACTGCATGAAGTAGCTCAGTTTACTTCCTGTCTTTTGCAGATTTATATCTTGCGATGGAGCCTAGTGGTCGAGGAAGCACTTGCCGTGCGATAGTAATTCCTAGTTTCTAAATTTTAAAATTCACATGCATGCTTTAATTCTTCCTCTTGTAGTGTAAAGACATAGCAGTTGCGCGGACATCGGAAGTCACAAAATCTGACAAGGTGAATGCTATATAAAGTCTATACTTTTTCTTCAAAAACTTCTTTACACTGGCATAAACTTGTCGCATCCGTTTATAGTTGCTATAGCAGTATATATAACTGTAATGAACTGAAAATATTTCAGGAAAAATATCAGAAATTCTTTGAGGAAGGGGAAATGCCAGATGATGCACCATCTTCATTTCCTGCTAATGCAAGCGATCAACTTGAGGTGGAGGAAAACAGGATAAAACAACTTGAAGGTAATTGCATGTCCTGTGCTAGATTGCTATAGTGTAGGATTATTATTATTATTATTATTATTATTATTATTATTATTATTATTATTATTATAAAATATGTCCTGAATAAGAACACTTGCGTACTTCCATGCTTTCCAATGCCAGAATGCCTAAACTATTTCAAGAAAACTCTATGTTCAATTAACCCAAACAAACTGTTTTATATTCCAAGCTGGATTCCGAAGTTATCCGATCCTATCGTAAACTTCGACCTTCAACCCCCAACATATCGCCAAGTTACAAATAGTATTGGCAGAATGAAAGCTTCTGGATCGCCTTGTCCTCTAGATCAACTTTCAATAATTTGCTTCAAATGTTGTCCATTTTTGCGCACTTATCTAACCGAAGTGATACTTAGCGTCTGGTCTTCGAAATCTGTACCAGCTAAATGGAAAAAAGCGTGTTCTATTCTTATCCATAAAAAAGGCAATACAAGTTGCCCCTCCAATTTCCGCCCTCTCCTAATTACTCTAGAAACTATACCACTAAAAGTGTTTACATCATGCCTCCGCAATGCTATGTTCTCGTTCCTAACTGTTAATAACTTTATTGAACATCAGATTCAAAAAGGTTTCACTCCCAATCTGTCTGGCACTCTGGAACACACTGCTCAAATGACAAATATTATCAACCAAGCGAGAATAAAGCAGCGCTCTGTTGTCATCACCCTTCTCGATCTCAAGAATGCTTTTGGTGAAGTGCATCATAATCTAATTCAATCTGTCCTCAACTATCATCACATTCCCAAAGACGTTAGTGAAATAATAAAGAGCTTGTATACGGACTTCAATACTGCATTTATAACATCAGAATTCTCTACCCCATTTATCACTGTCGGTCGTGGAGTTCTTCAAGGAGACTGTCTTAGTCCTCTAATTTTTAATGTGCATCAATACCTTTATTCAACATATAAAAACTGACAAATACATTCAATTTGGTTTCATTACAAATCTTTTAAACCCAGTCCATTGGTTACAGTTCGCTGATGATGCTGCGGTAATAAGCGGTCAAGATTCAGAAAATCAACATCTTTTAAATCGATTCTCGATCTGGTGCCAGTGGTCTAACATGATTGTCAAGGTTGATAAGTGTTCAACATTTGGGATTAGGAAAAGTCTGACAAAATCTGTCCAATATTTACCTAAACTTCTGATTAACAATGAATTGATACCTGCCACTAAAATTGGAGAGTCGTTTCGATACTTGGGGAAATATTTTAACTTCAGTATGTCCGAAAAAGAACACAAACAAGAGCTAATCACTCTCATGGACGACATTATGTCTGAAATTGATCTCAAACCTTTGCACCCGAAAAATAAACTTTTGCTTTATAGCCGTTACCTCCTATCCAAACCTTCCTGACATTTTACTGTAACCACCTTATGAAAAACCTGGGTCTCTGAAAATATGGATTCTGTGGTGAACAAGTACGTACTGTACGTAAATGGCTTGAAATACCTAAATCAGGAACTTTATCTAACGTCTACCTTACCAGTAACAAGTTTGGTCAAAATATCTACCCGCCGTCAATCAAGTTTGTTCAGTGCCCAACAGTTGCTCGTAACGCCTTAAAGACCTCTCCAAATCATCCCATAAAAAATCTCTGGAAAACAAAATCTGAAAATAAAAACATTCAGTACGACGTTTACACTTTGACAAAGGAAGTCCTTAAAAGTTTTACCTCCGGACAACAAGACAAATTGCAGAATCATCTGATTTTGCAAGGATCCTTCTTTTCAAATGTCATTCACTTTTCGCTGTCGAAATTAAATGGCATATGGTCTAAATCCCAATCAAACCTCCCAAAGAACATCTATAATTTCACCATCCGTTACATCAATAACTCACTTCCAACTCGTAAAAACCTTACTAAATGGGGAATATTGTACAACTCTGATTGCTCCTTCTGCTTAACTGAAACCCTTTTACATGTAGTCGCTGGATGTCAAACGTACCTCCCATGATTTACATGGAGACATGATTCTGTCCTGAGCTTCATCGCACAAACCCTACAACCTGTCAACTACTCCAATCTTTTCGTCGATCTTCCTGGTTACAAGAGCCCATCAATTGTAACTGGTGACACATTCCGCCCAGGCCTACTTCTATCTATCAACTCGGATTGTCTCTATATCCTTGAACTTTCTGTTGGTTATTAGTCTAATCTCCAAACAAATATTGATCGGAAAAGCAGAAGATACAAAGATCTCATTACACAGCAAAAGAAACAATTTAACTCTGTGAAATTTGTAAATTTGTCAATTAGTTCTTTAGGCGTTTTCTCAAAAGAATGTCATTCCTTTTTAAATATGTTGAGTGATCTAGGTCTTGATAAAAGACACCAATATTTTGCTATCAGGAAAATTATGTCTATCGCGATTAGGACAACATATTATATATTTTGTTGCAGAGATTAGGACTGGTCAAATCCGGAATTATTGAACATTTAAGGATTCTCATTATTAACATATATATATATATATATATATAACTACAGACGGTACCGTTTCGGCCTTATGGGCCTCATCAGTGTAGTGCTGATGAGCAGGATGAAAGTAACTCTTATTTATAGTTACCTTTGATGCCTCACGATTGTGGGACATCAAACCATGCCAGAGCGCTCAAACTGCAAGCAGTGAGCGTGCGCAATGCGTAAGCGGCATGGCTCATCCTGTAGAGCGCTCAATATGACCTAAAGGCCATAGAGCGATATCTAACTACAGACGGTACCGTTTCGGCCTTATGGGCCTCATCAGTGTAGTGCTGATGAGCAGGATGAAAGTAACTCTTATTTATAGTTACCTTTGATGCCTCACGATTGTGGGACATCAAAC